>CAUYQG010059686.1:0-12433 GCA_963574415.1 Tarsius wallacei | reverse complement strand
TTTTTTTGAGTTGGAGTCTCACTCTGTCGCCAAGACTGGAGTGCAGTGGCCGCTCCCGGCCACCGCAGCCTCGACCTGCTGGGCTCTGGCGATCCTTCTGCCTCAGCCTTTCCAATAGCTGGAACTACAGGCGCGCGCTACCACACCCGGCTAATTTTTTTGCTTTATTGTAGAGATGAGGTCTCACCAAGTTGCCCAGGCGGGTCTCGAACCCACGGGCTCAGACAATCCACTCACCTCAGCCTCCCAAGGTGCGGGATTACAGGCTGAGCCACCGACCCCAGCTGGATACAGATTTTTTTTTAGTGGTGATGAAAATGATCTGGAATTAGTGGTGATTGTTGCACAATCTTGTGAACATACTAAAAAACCACCGAATTGTACACATTTAAAGGGTGAATTTTATGGTATGTGAATTATATCTGTAGATTATAATAATAAAATTTTTCTTTAAAAGTTGTGAAGATTCAAAGAGATAATACCTGTATAATCTTTAGTGAAATTTCTGGCACCATCCTAAGTATTCAATAAATTAAAAGTATAATTCTTTTGAAGAGAAGTAGGGGAAAGGGGAGGAGAAGGAATTGGGGGGGAGGAGAAATCAAAATTACAAATCACATATTTATACTAAGCAGTTTCACTTCTAGGAATTTATCCTACAGATATACTTGCACACATGCACAGTGATGTATAGTATAAGGTTATTTATTGCAACACTGGAAACAACCTAAATGTTTATCGATGGACTAGTTAAATAAATTATGGTGCCTCTATACAATGGACTGAATGCAACCATTAAAAACAAGTAAACTCTTTATGTACTGATATGGAAAATTGGCAGAATATATTAAGTGAATAAAGTAAAGCGCAGAATAGTAAGCATGAAATGCCACCATCACATGTGAATGTGTTCTCTATTCCAAAGCCATGGTTTCAATTATGTAAACTTTATATGTGTAGCTGGTATTAATTTCTGTCCACAAACTGTGTGAAAATAAATCGAACTTCATTTTCATTAATTTAACCTAATTTCTGTCCCTGAGCTCTCATATCACCAGTAATACTATCCCAATCTACCACCAAGATGGTACCACAATCCTGATATCTTAAATAGTGCCAGGATATCAGTGATTGGCAGCTAGTCCTCAATCATCTGTCTACCTTCACTTGAGGAAAGGAGAAAGGAACATAAGCAAAAAGCAAATGAAGAGCGTACACAATGAGGTTGACCAAAGGACACACTGGGAGTATTACAGATATCATGATGGTATATACAGAGGGTGCCAAAAAAAGTATACACATTTTAAGGAAAAAAAAACTATTAAAATTGTAAATCTCAATATATATCGATAACAAAAGATGAATACAAGTCACGCTTGACTTTAATTACAAGTGGTGCTTAAAGTGGTTACCATCAGCATCCAGACACTTCTGATTATAGCGAACTACTCAGGACTTATTGCTGTGTGAGACCTCCCAGATCTTCCCTTGTGCACATCACACACAGTACAATGCGTGTCAAACTTACCATGAATGCATGCAATTGTTCGGTGTGTTAGGTGCATTGAAGGTTCTGTTGCATACTCACTCCTCCATTGTCATTGTACAATGTTCTAGAATTCAAATACCACTTCAAAATGGTCTTACACTCCTCAAACGACAACTGCGCTTCCGTCATTTTCTTGGACTGTCCTGCTTGTTGCATGGTGATGCTAGCATTCATTTGATTAACGGCATCTTTTGAGCAAACGTCATACTACACATTGCTACCGTAATTCAATTCAACTTTGAAAAGTAATATGTAAATAACATCTTTTAAAATGTGTATACAAGCCGGGCTCGGTGGCTCAGCCTGTAATCCCGCGCTTTGGGAGGCTGAGGTGAGTGGATTGCCTGACCCTGCGGGTTCGAGACCCGCCTGGGCAACTTGGCGAGACCTCATCTCTACAATAAATCAAAAGATCAGCTGGGCGTGGTAGTGTGTGCCTGTAATTCCGGCTACTCGGAAGGCTGAGGCAGAAGGATCGCCGGAGCCCAGCAGGTCGAGGCTGCAGTGGCCGGGAGTGGCCACTGCACTCCAGTCTGGGCGACAGAGTGAGACTCCAACTCAAAAAAAAAAAAAAAAAGTGTATACATTTTTTGGCACCCCCGGTAGGTATCAGAGGCATCATGATGGCTCTTTACAAGGGCACAATAAAGAAATGCAAGGGTTCAAATATGTAAGACAATAGACTTAAAACCAAGTATACAAATCTCAGAACAAAATAGAAAAATAAATTACAAAGCCACATTAGAAGCAAATAAGCAAACAACCCCACAACTGAAAAAAATAGAAATGCTGTGGGGAAAAAACCCAAGGAAATCACACCAGACAAAATGAAAAAGACCAATAGCATCATGATTATAGGGAGAACTACAGCCAACACGGTAGATAAAGCTATGTGAGAAATCCTTTATCTCACCTCAAAATACAATACATGCTGGAGGAAATATAATGGAAACAAAATAGAAGTAGCCACACTCAAAGTCAAGAAAGAAGATCCCAACTACTAGGGACAAAGAGGGAAAGCAAAGTTTGATCAGTGACCCTGAGCTGAAGCTGAACTACATAAGGAAGGTATCAGATTTTTGTATACACTAGCTATGATAATGAAAAGGTGGTTTGGGGGCCCCGGGGATCCTCAGGATCCCTTCGGGGGTTTGCAGGGTCAAAACTATTTTCACAATAATACTGTTATTTTATTTGAATTTATCTCTCTCTATCAAATGCGCAGTGGAGTTTTCCCGAGGCTACATGACCTATGATATTACAACAGATTGAATATAGAAGCAGATATGAGAATGCAGCTGTCTTCTATTAAGCCAGAGATTTGTGAAAATGTAAAACAATGGAATTAAATTTTTGCATATTTGGGAGTAGATAGCTATTGTTCATTAAAAGTATGTTACTTATGTAACATGTAATGTGTCTTCAGTATTATTTTAAATGGATTAACAAATAATATTTTTAAATTGCATCACTTTTAACTTCTGTTATGGCAAATACTGATATAACCCATATAAACAAAAACTCTTTAGGACGTTCAATAATTTATTTTTATGTAAAACTTAACATATAGTAATATTGACTTTGTTGGCATGCAGTTTGATAGATTTTAACACTTGTATAGGTTCATATAACCATCACCACAATCAGAAAAAAGAACCGTTCTATTACCCAAACAACTCCCTTGTGCTATTTCTTTGTCACACCTCCCCTCACTCCAAGCCTTGACAACCACTGATCTGTTCTCTGTCACTATAGTTACATCTTTTTGAGAATGTCACAAATTGAATCGTATAATATGTAACCTTTTGAGACTTGCTTTTCCCTTAGCATAATGCCTTTGAGATCCATACAAGTTGTAGGGTGAAATCAATAGTTCTTTTTATTATAGTAGTATTTTTTTTGTTTTTGTTTTTTGGGGTTTTTTGTTTTGTTTTGTTTTTTTGAGTTGGAGTCTCACTCGGTTGCCCAGATTGGAGGGCAGTGGCCACTCCCAGCCACTGCAGCCTCGACCTGCTGGGCTCCGGCGATCCTTCCGCCTCAGCCTTCCAAGTAGCTGGAATTACAGGCACGCGCTACCATGCCGGGCTAATTTTTTTTGATTTATTGTAGAGATGAGGTCTCACCAAGTTGCCCAGGCGGGTCTCGAACCCGTGGGCTCAGGCAATCCACTCACCTCGGCCTCCCAAAGCGCTGGGATTACAGACTGAGCTACTAAGCCCGGCCTATAGTAATATTAATACCACCGTTTTTAAAATCCATTCAGTCACTGAAGAACATATTTCCATTTAGGGGCTATTACAAATAAAGTCACTATGAACATTCGTGTTCAGATTTCATGTGAACATTTCTCTAAGATTAATACTCAGGAGTGGGATTGCCAGATCATATGGTAAGTGTATGTTTAATTTTATAAAAAAACTTCTAAGTATTTTCCAAATTGGCTGTTCCATTTTGCATTCTGAAGAATAATATAAAAGAGTTTCAGCTGCTCTGTATCCTTGCTAGCAATTGGTTTTGTATTTTGGCTATTTAAATAGATATGCAGTGGTATCTCATCACAGTTTTTTTTTTTTTATTTTAAAGATGTGGGGTATAATTCAGGATTAGGTATACAAGTGGACATCATACAAGTAAAGTCTGGGCCTCCCTTTGGTCCTCACTTTGCCTGGTTTGAGATCAGGTCCCCTTATTGATGTTTTGTACCCGCCCCTCCCCCGCCCCTGGCCCTGGCAGTATCCCACTACTACCAGTCCCTTTCTTACAGTATTATGGTAAACGTTCGGGGTCCGCTTATGAGTAAGAACATGTGGTACTCTGTTCTTTGTTTCTGTGATAGATCACTGAGTAGTCTAGTCTCTAAATCCATCCACGATGCTGCGAAGTCCATATGTTTGTCCTTCTTTATGGCTGTGTAATATTCCATTGTATATATGTACTACATTTTTTTATCCAGTTCACTTTCGATGGGCAGCACGGTTGGTTACATGTTTTTGCTATTGTCATCTTTTCATGTGTTTGTTTCAATCCATATATGCTTTTTGTAGATGTGATTGCTGAAATTTTGGGACTTTTTCAGTAGAATTTTACTTTTCTTACTGTTGAGTTGTGGGAGTTCTTAATATATGCTGGACACAAGCCTTCAGTTGGATATGTGATTTGCAAATATTTTCTCATGATCTGTGGCTTCTTTTACCATTCTCTTGACAATATCTTTCACAGAACAAGATATTTTGATTTTAATAAAGTCCAATTTATCATTTTTTTCTTTTTATGGATTATACTTTTGGTGACATGTCATAAAAACTCTACCTAACACCAGGTTATTTCTCCCATGTTTTCTGCTAAAAGTTTCATAGTTTTATGTTCTATATTTAAATCTGTTATTGATTTTGAATGAATTTTTATAAGGTGTGGAGTTAAGGTGAAGGCTCATTATTTTTTGTATATGAAAGTCCAGTTGGTCCAATACCATTTGTTCATTTGATGAAAATACTTTCCTTCTCTATTGAATTGCCTTTGCATTTTTATTTTAAAAAGTCAAATGACCATATTGGCATGAGTCTTTTTCTGGACTTGTTTCTTTATTCTACATTGATCCCTTCGCCAACACCACACTGTTTGGATTTCTGTAGTTTCATAGTAAGTCTTAAAATCAGGTGGGTGCTTACTTCAACTTTACTCTTTTCAAAATTGTTTTAGCTATTCTCATTTCTTTGTCTTTTCATATAAATTTTTGTATCAACTTATCAATATTGATAAAAAATATTGCTTGGATTTTGATTGGAATTGCATTAAACATATAGGTTAATTTGGGGAGAATTGACAGCTTTACTATGATGAATCTTCCAATCCATGAACATGATATGTCCCTTCATTTATTTAGGCCTTCATTGATTTTTTTCCATCAGTATTTTGTAGTTTACACTTTTGGGTTTTGAACTGCCATGAGTCCAAAGGAACTCATTAGGAGATAAAGTGGTAAATGCACTGATAATTTAGCAGTACTACAAAATCTGGTCTTTCCCCCCAATCCATTCTCTGCTATTTACTTTCAGAGTACTCAAAAAGCTGTTCCATGTATTCTGTTCATGTTTTATAGCTGTATTTAATGGGAGAGACAGTGTGCAGTTTGTTTACTCCATCTCACCGAATAATTTTTAAATTTCAATGGGTTGTGAGATGAAAAAGTTTGAGAACCACTACATCTTAGAAATTGAAGTTTTAACATGCTCACAGAGACAGAAGATGAGGCCTTGAAGTAGGAAGTAAGTTCCATCCATTAAACCATGAGCCACCCTCTCATACAACGGAAACTAGTACACTTTCACTGACAGGACCAGAAATATGGCAAAGAAGTTCATCATTTGTCCAGGACAATGAATGGGAAAACAGTCACCTCTAAAAGAAAGGGCATATAACAAATAACTTCAAAATTATTAGAGAAATAGATAGGAATTTTTGAAAAACGTAATTAATCTAAGAAAATCAGGAAAGTGGGGGAGAGAAAATATGGTTTCTTTTGAGTCGAGGTCTCACTCTGTTGCCCAAGCTAGAGTGCAGTGGCATGATCACAGCTCACCACAGCCTCAACCTCCTGGACTCAGGTGATCCTTCCACCTCAGCCTTCCTAATGGCTAGGACTAGAGGCCTTTGCCACTACACCCAGCCAATTTTTTGATTTTTTTGTAGAGATGAAGTCTCACTATGTTTCCTAGACTGGTCCCAAACTCTTGGGCTCAAGCAATCCTCCCGCCTCAGTCTCCTGAGTAGCTGGAACTTCAGGTGTGTGCCACTATGCCAGGTTAATTTTTAAAAATTATTATTTGTAGAGGCGAGGTCTTGCCATGTTGCTGCTATGTTGTGAACTACTGGGCTCAAACAATTCTCCTGCCTTGGCCTCCCAAAGTGCTGGGATTACAGATGTGAGCCATCAAGCCCTGCAAACATATAGTTAAAAGAAAATACAAGGACTTTCACTTCTGCTCATGATGGAGTAAAAGCAACCAGGTTTATCTTCTTGCCTTAAGCAACTTAAAACAACTGATGAATCATATAAAACAATCGTTTCATCATTGGACACCAGGCAGCAAAGGACACATCTTTGAGAGAATGGAAACAAATTGAGTCCTATGATCATCTCAGCTCATTGTCAGGAGAGAGTTTTCAGGTCACAGCACAGGCAGGGGGTATCCAAGCAGAGTCTGTTTGTCTCCCTGTGTCAAGGAGGAACAAGTTAATAAGTACTGGAGACTTAATGTAAAGTATAACAACTATAGTTAATAATAATATATACTTGAAACTTGCTAAGAGAATAGATCTCAAACACACACACACACACACACACACACACACACACACACACACACGGTGAGGTGATGGTTATGTTAACTAGTTTGATTATGGTAATCATTTCATAATATATACATATATCAAAATATCATGCTGAACACCCTAAATATATACAGTGTTTATCTGAAAGATACATTTCAATAAAACTGGAGAAAAAAGGCAAGCAAAAAAGCATATTTAAGGGGGAGGACAAAGGGATGAGATTTGCAGGTGAGGTATGGGTGGTGAAGAGAGAGAAAAAGGGTAGAAGAGAGTGTTCTGGAAATATAAACAGGGTTTCTATGAGTCTTTAGCTGAGTGTTAATTAGCACATCCATGTGGGGAAATTACCTAAGGCCGGGGAAATGAATCACAAAAAAATGAGCATGGAGAACAAGATTTGGAGCTTAAACAAGGCTGAGGTTTTGAGTAGAGTGCTCAGAGAAGTATTGCCTGGGTAGAGGGCAATGTTTGCCTTAAACTGCTCCTCTAATTTGGGGAAAAACTAAAAGTAAAATTTCCTGCCAACTCATGAAATCCTCTCCGTGAATGTAGAAAAGACAGAAAACAGGTTTGTTATTGAATAAGTATTAAATCAGACTCTGATGCATCACAGTCAATCTGCTAATGAGATTGCAAAACCAGAAATAATCCCATTCTTATGTATGCAATGTATCCATTACACACATGTTCTTAAGATAAATGATAAATTGTCCTTATGTAAGAGGACTTGACAGCTCTGTTTGCTATACATTCTTTCATAGTTCATCCTAAGTTCACCTGGTAATTGGAGTAGCCATCTGTGCTAGCTGATTGCCTTTATCTGAAGGAAGTATCAAACTTCTCATATCTCTATGACAAGCAGGTGCTTACAGCTTAGAGCAAGGCACCTAGGCTAAACTCACAAGATGACAGCTAGATGTAGGGATTCTACCTTCCTTGATGTTTACATTTCAAAGAGATGGCTCCCAGTCCCTTAAGAAAAACATTCCTGGGTTACAAGGCTGGCAAATGGCTTATTTAGTCTTTAAAAAGATTTACAAACATATTAAAGGAACAGAGGAAAGATTCACAAACGCATTTTCTTAAGAAAATATTACAAGAAAAAAGAAGGAGAATGTGTCTTTTTCCCTTTTGGCAACAGGAAAAATTTAATTTTACTTTTGTTTACTCTTCTGGATTTCACTTTACGAAGATTATAAGCAAGCCTCAAAAGGATCAAACTCTTTCCAAGTAACTCAACTGTAGCACAGGGAAAAAAGCTAATCGTTATTAAAAGAAATACAAAAATTTAGAACCAAACAACATAAGATCCACAATATCTGCCATGCAATAAAAAAAGTACTATGTGTGCAAAGAAGCAGGAAAATGACTCATAATAAGGAAAAAAAATCAATAGCAAAAGTTCCAGAAATGGCACAGATGATAGAATTCGTAGACATTAAAACAACTGTTATATAAATATATTGCAAATATGTAGAGAAAAGTATAAGCATATTAAAAAGAGAAATAGAAGATATAGAAAAGGTCCACATTGGACTTATAAAGCTGAAAATATAATGTCTGTGATATAAAATACACTGAATGGGATTAATAGCAGATTAATAATTGCAATTTAAAAAAAGGTTTGTGAGCCGGGCTCGGTGGCTCAGCCTGTAATCCCGCACCTTTGGGAGGCTGAGGTGAGTGGATTGCCTGAGCCTGCGGGTTCGAGACCTGCCTGGGCAACTTGGCGAGACCTCATCTCTACAATAAATCAAAAAATGAGCCGGGCGTGGTAGCACGTGCCTGTAGTTCCAGCTACCTGGAAGGCTGAGGCGGAAGGATCACCAGAGCCCAGCAGGTCGAGGCTGCGGTGGCCGGGAGCGTGCCACTGCACTCCAGTCCGGGCGACGGGAGTGAGACTCCAACTCAAAAATAAATAAATAAAATAAAATTAAAAAAGGTTTGTGAACTTGAGGACATGGCCATTAAAATGATCCAAAAAGAAACACACACAGAAAAGTCTGAAAATAAATGAACAGAACATTAGTGAACTGTGGGACCTACAGCAAGCAGCCTAATATACATGTGATTCCCAGAAAAGGGGAGGAGGGGGCAAAGAAAAATTACTAGGAGAAATAATGGCCCAAGTTTTCCTGAATATTATATGAACCCATATATATATAGGCTAAGCACAAGAAAGATGAAGATGTCAAAATCAAATCGCTCAAAAAAAATATAGTGATGATGAAATTTTTTTTTAAAAGAACCAGAAAAAAGACGCATTAGGTATAAAGGAAAAAAGATAAAAATGATAGCATGTTTTTCACCAGAATCACGTAAACCAAAAAACAGTGAAGCACATCTTTTAAGGACTGAAAGAAAAAGACTTTATAGAATTCTATACCCAGCCAACATACTTTCAAAAAGAAGAAGAAATGAAGACCTTTGCAAACACACAGAAGCAACCAGTGTACCAGCACCAGAAATGTTAAGTGAAGTCTTTCAGGTAGAAAGAAAATACCAGGTCTACATAAAGAAATAGATAAATATCTATGTAAAGAAATGAATCTACATGAATAAATGAAGAGACCGAAAAGTTTGTTTCTTTTAAAAATCTCTTGTCTTTCTTTAAGAACTTAAAATGTTTAACACACTTTTTAAATAATAAAAATGAGGAGAAAAGTTGTTAGTTGTTTAACTCATGCAACATTTAGAAATAAGGTTTAAAATGTAAGCCACAAATTCATTCCTATCTTAAGTTTTTAATTCATTAAACATAAATATGAGCCACATGACAGGGTATATGCTGACTACTTAGGATACAAATATGAAAATATATGAATCTTGACATCTATGATGAGGGGGACGCAAAAAATTGGAATCATCTTTTGGAGGGCAGGCCCCTTGTAGTACACTCAATATTTGTTCCTTCAGATCAAAACGGTCAACCAAAGTTTTTATCTGGAAGTTTTATGAAGGTTGCATCACGACTTGAAACGTCAAGCACCTGCCCACACTGCACTGAGTATTCAGCAGTTTTTGATCAAAAACAGCGTGATCCCCATGCCCCACCCTCCCTATTCACCCGACCCTGCCCCAGCAACTTTTCTGTTTCCCCAGATGAAAAAAATCCTCAAAGGGAAACGTTTTACTGAAGTGGTAGAGGTAAAACAAAAAACAGCAGAAACACTAAAAAGCATCAAAATTGACAAGTTCAGAAACTGTTTTGAGCAGCGGAAAAAACATCTCGATAGGTGTATGGCATCAAACAGAGTTCTTTTTAAAAGGTGACTGAAATTTAAACATGTAAGAATAAATACAGGCCGGGCTTGGTGGCTCAGCCTGTAATCTCAGCCCTTTGGGAGGCCAAGGCAAGTAGACTGCCTGAGCCTGGGGGTTTGAGACCAGCCTGGGCAACTTGGCGAAACCTCATCTCTACAATAAATGAAGAAATTAGGCCCGGCTCGGTGGCTCAGCCTGTAATCCCGCGCCTTGGGAGGCTGAGGTGAGTGAATTGCCTGAGCCCGCAGGTCCGAGACCCGCCTGGGCAGGCGAAACCTCATCTCTACAATAAATCAAAAAATTAGCCGGGCGTGTTAGCGCGCGCCTGTACTTCCAGCTACTTGAAAGGCTGAGCGGAAGGATCGCCGGAGCCCAGCAGGTCGAGGCTGCGGTGGCCGGGAGCGGCCACTGCACTCCAGACTGGGCGACAGAGTGAGACTCCAACTCAAAAAAAACCCAAAACAAAACAACAACATAAAAAGAAATTAGCCGGAAGCGGTAGCGCGCACCTGTAGTTCCAGCTACCTGGAAGGCTGAGGCGGGAAGATCGCCGGAGTTGACGCGGGGTGGCCGTGAGTGTGCCACTGCACTCCAGTCTGGGTGACGGAGTTAGACTCCAACTCAAAAAAAAAAAAAAAAAAGGAATAAATACACAATTTTTAATAAATAAATTTCGGGTTTTTTTGGGGGGGTCCCCTCATATTTTAGATACTACTTATCTTCAGTGAAAATATTTAAGGTCATCTCATATTTTTCCTTTATATTTTCTGTTGTATCTTAAAAATGTTTTTTAAAAATATCTTGATTTTAAAATCAAGAAATCACAGAGGGAATTAGAAAGCATTTTGAGCTGAATGAAGATGAAAATATGACATATCAAAATTTGAGGGTGACCACTAAAGCGGTACTTAAAGAAAGCCTTATAGCATTAAAACACATACATTAGAAAAATAAATGACCTAAACTTCTATTTTAGGAAATTAGAAAAAGGAAGCAAGTCAAACACACATTACACAGACGAATAGGAATAATAAATACCAGAGCAGAAATCACTGTAATATGAAATATGAAAATGATAGAAAAATCAATGAAATCAAAAAGATATTCTGTGAAAAAATGAATACAATTCATAAATCTCTAGTCAGACCAATCAGGAACAAAAAGAGAGATAATATAATTTACTGGTATTAGGAACAAAAGAGAGAAAATGTCACTATAGATCTTGAAGACATTAAAAGGAAAACTTGTCAATAAATCTTGCAACATGGATAAAATGCAAATATCATCTGAAAGGCACCAACTACCAAAACTCCCTCTAGAAGAAACAGATAACATGAACAGCCCCATTACTAAAAAGGAAATTGAATTTTTATTTATAAGCCTTCCCACAAAGTAAACATGTGGAACAGATAGCTTAATCAATCGATTCTACCAAACATTTAAGGAAAAAATAATACAGATTCTACACAAAACTCATTCAGAATATAGAAGAAAAGGGAACACTTCCTAACTAATGGTATGTGGCCTGCATTACTCTTGTACCCAAACAAGACAAAGAAATAAAAAAACAAAACAAGGCCGGACTTGGTGGCCCAGCTGTAATCCCAGCACTTTGGGAGGCCAAGGCCAGTGGATTGCCTGAGCCCGCGAGTTTGAGACCAACCTGAGCAACTTGGCGAGACCTCGTCTCTACAATACATCAAAAATTAGCCTGGGTGGTAGCGCGCCTGTGGTTCCAGCTACTTGGAAGGCTGAGGCAGAAGGATCACCTGAACCCGACGGGTTGAGGCTGTGGTGGCCGTGAGCGTGCGTGCCACTGCACTTCAGTCTGGGCCACAGAGTGAGACTTCAACTCAAAAAAAAAAAAAAAATTTACTATAGCATCAAAATATATAAATTACCTGAAGATAACATTCTAACAAAATTTGTGCAAGATCTGTTCACTGAAAACTAGAAAGCATTGCTGAAAGAAATTACAAAAAACTTAAATAAATTGAGAGGTGTATCATGATCATAGATCTGAAGAGTCAATATTGTTAGCATGTCTGTTGTCTCCAAATTGATCTATAGACTTAATGCAATTCTAATCAAAATCTCATCCCATTTTTTTTTGCAAAAATTGACAAGTTCATTTTAGAATCCATATGTTAATTCCAAGAATCCCGAATTGTCAAATTCAATTTCAAAAAAGGAGAACGACATTAAAATACAAGTGACTTCAAGATTTGTTATAAAGCTACAGCGATTAAGACAGTGTGGTGCTGGCATGAATATAGGTAAATATATCAA
>CAUYQG010059684.1:0-24904 GCA_963574415.1 Tarsius wallacei | reverse complement strand
TGTGGTTTTTTGTTTTTTTTTGAGTTGGAGTCTCACTCTGTCGCCCAGACTGGAGTGCAGTGGCCTCGACCTGCTGGGCTCCGGCGATCCTTCCGCCTCAGCCTTCCAAGTAGCTGGAACTACAGGCGCGCGCTACCACGCCCGGCTAATTTTTTGATTTATTGTAGAGATGAGGTCTCGCTTGCCCAGGCGGGTCTCGAACCTACAGGCTCAGGCAATTCACTCACCTCAGCCTCCCAAAGGCGCGGGATTACAGGCTGAACCACCGAGCCTGGCTCAGAGTGGTTTTGATTTGCATCTCCCTGACGATTAGTGCCGCAGGCAACGGATCCGCCACGGACTGCGAAGCTAAGCAGGGTCGCTGGTGGTTAGCACTTGGATGGGAGATCTTCCGTCTCGGGAGTGCTGCCCTTTGATTATTTTATTTAGCTTAGAAAATGTAGTTTATTTAAAAGTAAAAGAGAGGGAGGGAGGGGGGATAGAGATAGAGATAGATAGAGAGATAGAGAGATAGAGATAGATAGATAGAGAGAGAGAGAGAGAGAGAGAGAGAGAGAGATGACTCACCTCCTTAAGGTAGGGAAGAGGGCCAAAGCCAGGAAACATGCCTGGCATGCTTGATAATTTTAATCACATCCTACAAAACATTGTTCAGTTCAGGTGACATTTTTCGACTAGTCAGCATTTCTCAGTGGATGACACAGTGCATAGGCTCACATTCAGAAGCGACCTCTTTGACCCAAGTAATGACCCAAGTAATGAAAGCCATCCAGTCATGCAGCCTCTCTGTCCATGCATATACTGACACAAAATTACCAATTCAGTTTTCCTTATATGTACTTATTCAAAGACTTGTATAGTTCTGCAGCTGTGGTATTGGTTGGCAACAAAAGCGCACATAACATATCCTCATGCACAACCTCCTGAAAAATATAAGCACAAGAAACAAGCATTGTTGCCTTGTTGTCAGCATCAGTAGACTCATCAACCTGGATTGCATGACTCATTAAACTCTCTAACAATTGTGCCTCAGTATCCTCTGTTATTTCATCAATTCAGCTAGTTATAATGCTAGCTGAAAGAGGAACCTGTGCCACCTTTTGAACTGCAGCCTCTCCGAAAAGTTCACCACAAATGTCCTTAGCAGCAGGCAGAATCAACTCTTCAGCAATAGTAAAGGGCTTCTTAACTTTAGCAATGTGGTTAGTCACTAAAAATGATGCTCTCATTGCAGACTTTTGATGATGTGACGATGTTCAATAATGACTTCTATTCTTTGTGTTCAAATTTTTTCTTTTGAAAAACTCCAAAGACTTGTCATTCAATGCAGGATGCTTGGTCTCCATGTTGTGGAGGAATTTTGAAGATTTCATGACTTTGTTGGATAGCCATTTGCCACATATTATACGAAGTAGGCTTGGAGAATGTGAATCACCATTGCAATGGACCTGCAATTTAAGTAGAACTCTTGGCATTTTCTTTTATATTCAGCTTTATTTTTGTTGGCAATCTTAGAGTCTTCTGCTATATTATCACTGGGATTTCCTCATTTTCTAAAAAACTTTCCAGTGACGTTTGTTTTTTATTCATTTTGATTAAGGTTAACTTGTGGGCTTACCAAAACTGTGACTGAAACAAGTGTGCAGTGTGGGAAAGAGGCGTGGATGGAGGTAGAAAATAAAATAATGGGCAGGCCACGTGCAGACTACAGTAAGTGTCAGATTCTGACTTAAAACCTGCCACCAGGTGTTGCTGTACAATTGAAGTACATCAACTCACTTGCCATTCACTGATAGGGTTTTGATATGAGTCTGCAAGCAATTGATTTATTATGATTTCTGTACAGTCAAACCTCATTGCTAATGTTAATCTGTATTTGTAGCCACTCCCCAGCACTAGCATCACCATCTAAGATCATCAGGCATTAGATTCTTATAAAGAGTGCACAACCTAGATCCCTCACATGGGCAGTTCACAATTCCGCTTGTACTCCTATGAGAATCTAATGCCGCAGCTCATCTGATAGTAGATGGAGCTCAGGTGGTAATGCAAGCCATGGGGAGCAGCTGTAAATACAGATGAAGCTTCACTCTCTCCCTACCACTTACCTCCTGCTGTGCAGCCTGGTCCTTAACAGGCCATGGACCCACCCTGCTCCATCCTCCCTATTCACCCAATATTAAGCTTCTACCCCTAGCAACTTTTTTTATCCCCTGGATGAAAAAAGTCCTCAAAGGGAAACATTTTGCCTATGTGGAAGAGGTGAAACCAAAAACATTAGAAGCATCAAAATCGATGAGTTCAAAAATACTTTTGAGCAGTGGAAAAAGCATTTTGATAGGTGTATGACATCAAATGGAAAGTACTTTAAAGGTGACTGAAGTTTAAAAATGTAAGAATTAATACACAATTTTTTATAAATAAATTTCACTTTTTTGAGTTCCCCTTTGTAAAGATATCCCGTGCAATATTTGGGATATAACAATTTGTTGTTAATCTGAATTCAAATTTAACTAGGCATCTTATATTTTTACTTGCTAAATCTGGCTCCCTAACTTTCTCTTTGTTAGAAACTAGTCACTAAGTCCAGCTTACACTCAAGAGGAGAATAATTAAATTTCACCTCCTGGATTGAGAACTATCAAATAATTGGGAATATATGTTTTAAAATACCACATAGTGGAAAGAATGTGGACTTTTAAGTCTGATAAACATTGGGTTCAAATTTTTTGTCTCTACGTATTAGCTGTGTCACCTTAGGTAAGTCATTCTTTCTCAGTTTTCCTTGTAGCTAGGGACAGCCATATGCCCCAGGTCTGGTCCATGAAAGAGAAGTGTGCTGAGGTGAGTGTTTCTGAAAGAAAGTTTGCAACTTTCTTATGAAAAAAGGACACACATCAGCTGGCACCAGTATCTGATTGGCAGAGTTTAAATCATATCCCAGTGCCCTGGCAGGAAGTTAAGAAAAAGAATAGCTAGCATTTTCGGCCTTCTATGGGGGAGGAAATCTTTAACTTCTACCTACACTCATAAAGTGAGTAATGTTCCATTCTTTGAAAGAGACTCAGATGTTGAACAGCCCAGATATGCAACAAATGATGATTGCAAGTTCCTGATAAATAATATGGCATATATAACTGCTAAACAAATGGTAGCTAGCTATATGCAATTGATATATGACAGTTTTAGAGCAGTCAGTGTTTACTTTTATAGGAATCAAGGTGCCTGCAGTATTGTTCTCTTTTATGTGATTTGAAAGGGTCTTGCTGTGTTGTTTGGGCTAACTTCAAACTCCCAGGCTCAAGGGATCCTCCCATGTAACTGGGATTACTGATGTACACCACTATGCCTGGCTTACCTGCAATATTGCTGATTCACACTATATCTTTTCTCCCTTTGTTGCTATCAATGGTGCTAAAATTTGAGTTTAAAATGCAAAGAAGACAAGCATGGTGAAGAGTGCTTATAATTCCAGCTACTCTGGAGGCTGAGGGGGGAGGATGGCTTGAGCTCTAGAGTTCAAGACTGCAGTGATCTATGATCACCCCACTACACTACAGCCTGGGTAATAGAGAGAAACCCCATATATAGAAAATAAAATAATAAAAATAAAAATAAAAATGCAGAGAAACTTAGGGGCAGAGCAAACACATAGTCAACCACATGAAAGGTTACTCAAGTGCAATGTTTGTCAAATGACTACAATTTTTGAAGAACAGTGCTATTATCAGATACTCTCTATCCTGACCCCCAAATTTTATGTATAGTGTGACTGCTCCCATCAGGTGAAAATACAGAGTGCCTATAAGTTTGAAAGCACAGGTTAATGAACATGATGTTAAGAATCACTTTTGTTGTTTATATATATATATATTTTATAATTAATACTTTCAGAATTTGTAGACATTCTGCAGTTAAATGTCAGACAATGTAAAGAGTGAGTAAGAACAGTTAAGATGTGAAACTAATTAACGCCTGAAAAAAAGCAATGTTCTTTGAACAGCATACTGGGTGATGTACATTTCTGCCAAGTTATCATTGATCACAAAAATGAAATAAAAATGGAGGCAGTATGACATGGTGGTTAAGAGGATAGCCTTGTGGTTCTTATCCTGGCTATGTGACTTTGGGCAAGTTACTTAATTCATAGGGCTTGATTTCCTTATCTGTAAAATGGGCTAATAATCTCAATCTCAAAGGGATTTTCTTTTCTTAGGATTAAATAAGTTAAATTTTCTATATAGTAAGAGCTCAAAAACTATTAATATTAATTATTCAGGAGTAACTGAAATATAGAGATGAGTAAGAAGTGTTCCCAGATAAGGAAAAGTTTATCTTTGAATAGCTAATCCAAAAGAACCTGTGGCTTCTACATGTTTAGGTTTTATGTGCTATACAAGTGAGGAATCTAGTTGGTTTGTATTTTATGAAACACTAGTATATCATCATCAGATTGCATCTCTCAGCTTATATAGTAAGCCATTAGAGGTCTAGTGATGAAGCAAACAACATTGAAAACCTGAGTTTGAGTCTCTCAATCAGCTAATGGCATAATAATGCTACATGAAAAATCACTCCAAAGTAAGTGGCCCATAATAATAAACATTTATTTCTGACTCACACATGTCTGGGTTACCTGCTCTTGTTTTGATTCAAGTCTGCACCATGAGTTTTTTATTTTTGGATTAGCTACTATTTAACCAAGATATATTCTTCTTCTGGTAAAAGACAAGAGCACCAGAGGACAAATCCAACCATGCCAACACACTTCAAATTATTGGTTGTATCATGTCTGCTGACATCCTATTGCCCCAAACAAGTCAGATGGTCAAGTCCAAAGCCAAAGGGCAGGGATATATTCCACTCACCATTAGACCACTATGGCAAGGATGTGGATGTACAGGACTTCTACAGAGAAATGAAGAATTGAGATTAGATTGGATTGTCCACAAATTCCTACCTCTGCTGGAGGTTTTTGGTTCTGTATCCATGGGTAAGTCACCGTACCTCTCTAGCCCTTAGTTTCTTTGTTTGCGAGATGAGGGGATTGAATTAGATCAACAGTTCTCAGTCCTGAGGGGAGCTTTTCAAAAACACTAATTGCTGGGACCTCACCTAAGGACAATTAAATCAGATAGTGGTAAGGCTAGAGCATTGGGATGTTTACAAAGCTTTCTAGATGGTTCTAAGGTAGAACCATCTGCATTAGATTGTTTCTAATATTCTAAAACTAGGTTCTGATAATACTGCTTGTTGGCCATCATGCCTTGGAGAGAGTGAAAGAGGTGGAAGTTCTACAGGAGAGACCAGATTAGAGGAACGATTATAGGAGGGCAAGTTTAAAAAAAATTTTTTTTAATTAAAAATTTTTTTGACTGTTTGTTAATTCATCTATTTTAAAAATATTTTTCCCTTGTGAATGAATGTGTTTGTGAGGGTTTGATCTGCATCCCCCCAATGTTTTTCTTTTCCTTTTCTGTTTCTTCTTTTGTTTGTTGTTTTCTGTTTATGTGTGTATGTGAATGATTGAGTGTTCATCTTTCAATTTTGTTATTGTTGGTTTGTTTTTGCTCTTTTGTTCTTCTGTTTTTTTTGTTTTGTTTTGTTTTTAGAGTTTAAGGTGTGTGTTAATATATGTATGAAGGCTCAATCTGAATTCCTTTTTTTTCCCTGTTTTTCTTCTCCATTCACTTTGGGCTAGGCATGTGTGTAGGTGTTTAGTTTTCTTGGGTTTTTTGTTGTTTGTTTTGTTTCACTTGGTTTTATTCCAATTTGTTTTGGGGTGTGTGTTCAGTTGTTTTTTTTGCATTGGTTTCTGCTTTGCATCATCATATAGAGTGGTGGTGGGGAGTCAGTCTCAGGGAACACATACCACAATCAGTGAACACTGTAATTTGCAAGCAGTTTCTGAATCCCAGTGCTCCATCCTCTACCTTATTTAACTTTCAAAAACCACAAGAGACAGCAAAGTTTCCCACCCACAGTCCTATTTCAAAATAGAAGAAATCCAGAGCCTGGATCAGGGAAGAATAGAGGGCTGAGCAAACATCACAAGGGAAATCTTCTCCCACTTTCACTGAACAACAGAACTAAAGAGAAAAACAAGAGATCTGTCACAAATGAGGAAAAACCAAAGGAAGACCACAGGCAATTTCAAGTGTAACAAAGAGAAAACTCCTGAAAAATCAGAACTTGGAGCCCAAACAATGAAAGTCACCAACAACTGGCCCCAGAACATGACAGGGATTAGGGAATGGATGGAAAGAGTGAATAAGACTCATGAAAGACAAGATGCAATACTGAAAGATCTCATAACAGAGATTTTGGCATTAAAAAAATTTCACCCAGGAAATAAATAACAAGATGACAAGCATGGAAAGCAGAATTAATCTAGCTGAAGAAAGAATCTCAGAACTTGAAGACCAGAAAATGGAATTAACCTGATCTGTAAAAAACATAGAAAGAAGACTCGGAAAGAAGGAATAAAGCCTACAAGAGATGTGTGATTATATCATGAGACTGACCCTACACCTGATTGGTATCTGAGAAGAAAGAGAAATGGAGAACAATTTGAAGCAAGTATTCTAGGAGGTAATCCAAGAAAACTTTCCCCATCTCACCAGAGATGTGAACAGCCAAGCAAAAGAGATACAAAGAACCCCCACAAGACATCAAATGAGAAGACCATAACCAATACACATAGTAATTATCCTACACAAAGTATGCATAAAAGAAAAAATCCTAAAGGCTGCAAGAGAGAAAGGTCAGACTTCCTACTGGGGAAAACCAATCAGAATAGCAGCAGGTTCTATCAGCAGAAACACTATAAGCAAGAAGAGACTGGAGTCCAATATTAAAAGTCCTTAAAGATAAACAATTTCAACTGAGAATTTCCTACCCAGCCAAGCTCAGCTTCATCAGTGATGGAGAATTAAAATCATTCCCAGATATCCAATCCCTAAGAGATTATGCAGTTTCCAGACCAGCTCTATAGGAGACACTTACAAAGGTATTAAGCACAGAAGAAAGAAAGAAAAAAAAAAAAGAATGACCACACACTTCCCAAGAGAACAACAGAGCATAAAATCAACAGAGAATACAGTGCAACAAGAAACTTGAAAACACACACATACATCAACCCCACAGCCAAAAGAAAACAAGCAACGAAAAAACTTTATAGGAACCTCATGACAGGGATAAATAATCACATTTCAATAATCATCCTGAAAGTGAATGGACTAAATGCACCACTGAAAAGACATAGAATGGCAAACTGGATAAGAAACCATGACCCAATTATTTGCTGCATCCAGGAAACTCATCTCACCACAAGGGAAACACACAGACTCAAAGTTAAAGAATTGAAAATGCGTTTTCAGGCAAATGGATCACAAAAGAAGGCAGGAATAACAATCTTAATATCAGACAAAACAACCTTTAAGCTATCAAAAATTTAAAAAGATACAAAAGGACCTACATAATAATAAAAAGTTCAATCTATCAAAAGATATATCCATCCTAAGCATATATGCACCCAACATGGGAGCACCAGCATTTATGAAGCAACTACAAAATAAACTAAAAAAGATATTGACTCTAACACTATTATAGCAGGTGACATGAATAAACCACTAACAACCCTAGATAGATCATCAAGGAAAAAAATCAACAAGGAGATCCAGAACCTAAACTTGACACTTGACTTAATAAATACCTACAGATTATTCCACCTAACAACCACAGAATATACATTCTACTCACCACCACAAGGAATGTTCTCTAAGATCACATCCTTGGCCATAAATCAAGCATAAACAAATTTCATAAGGATGAAATATTGCCATGTACTTTCTCAGACCACAGTGGAATAAAAATAAATATCAACACCAACCATATTTCCCCAAAGTCCACAAAGACATGGACACTAAACAGCATGATGCTGAACAACTACTGGGTCAACATTGAAATCAAAGCAGAAATTAAAAGTTTCCTGGAAACAAATGAAAATGAAGAAACATTTTACCAAAACTTCTGGGATGCCATGAAAACAGTTCAAGAGGGGAATTTATATCTCAATGAGCACACATGAAGAAAACGGAAAGGTCACAAGTGGAGAACCTAACAAATCACCTAAAGGAGCTGGAAAGAGAAGACCACCAAAACCCCAACTTTAGCAGAAGAATCCAAATCACCAAAATAAGAGCTCAAATATGGGACATAGAAGTCAAAACTACCATAGAAAACATCAACAAAACAAAAAGCTGGTTCTTTGAAAGAATTAACTAGATAGTTGGACCCCCTAGCCAGAATGACCAAGAAAAGGAGAAAAAAAGCCCAAATAAATACAATCAGAAATACAAAAGATAAAATCACAAGTGACCCCGAAGATATACAAGACGTTATCAGAGATTACTATGTACACCAATATGGAAACAAATTTGATAACCTAAATGAAATGAAGGACTTTCTGACATCACACAACCTCCCCAGATTGAAACAAGAAGACATTGAGACACTAAATAGACCACTAATAACCCAGGAAATTGGCACTGTCATACTAAAACTATCTAAAAAAAAAAAAAAAAAAAAAAAAAAAATCCTAGACTGGATAACTTTCCAGCAGTATTCTACAAAACGTACAAGTAAGAGCTGATACCAATACTATTGAAAGTATTCCAGGCAATTGAGAAAGATGGAATTCTCCCCAAATCATTTTATGTAGCTAACATCACACTGATACCCAAACCGGGAAAAGATCCAACCAAAAAAGAGAAGTATAGGCCAATATCCCTTATGAACATAGATGCAAAAATCCTCAACAAGATTCTAGCAAATCAGATCCAAAAACACATCTCAAAAATCATCCACCATGACCCAGTAGGCTTCATCCCCAGGATACAGGGCTAGTTCAACATTTGCAAGACCATAAATTAAATGTAATTAAATACATCAACAGATGTAAAAAAAAAGAACTATATGATTATATCATTAGATGCAGAAAAAGCTTTTGATAAAATCCAGCATCCCTTCTTGATAAAAACCCTCAAACACCTAGATATAGAAGGAACATACCTCAAAATAGTAAGTGCCATCTGCAATAAACCCACAGCTAACATATTGCTATATAGATAGAAACTGGAAACATTTCCCCTGAGAGCTGGAACAAGACAAGACGGCCCATTCTCACCCCTCTTGTTCAACATTATGTTGGAAGTCCTAGCTAAGGCAATTAGACAAGAGAAGTAAATCAGGGGTATCCAAATAGGAAAAGAGAAAGTCAAGTTATCCCTCTTTGCTGATGATATGATCCTATACCTTGAAAATCCAAGAGAATCTATCCAAAACCTGCTTGCACTGATAAAGGACATTGGCAAAGTCTCAGGGTACAAAATAAATGTGCAAAAGATAGTTGCATTCCTATACACCACCAACAAGCAGGCAGAGAACCAAATTAAAAGCACAATCCCATTCACAATAGCCAAAAAAAAAAAGAGAAATACCTCGGCATCTTCCTAATCAGAGAAGTGAAAGACATTTACAATGAGAACTACAAAACACTGCTCAAAGAAATCCAAGAAGACACAAACAAATGGAAAAGTGTTCCATGCTCATAGATAGGAAGAATCAACATTGTTAAGATGTCCATCCTACCAAAGGCAATCCCACTACCGATTCAACGCAATACCCATTAAGTTACCAACATCATTCTTCTCTGACCTGGAAATGACAATACAGAAATTCATATGGAAACATAAACGAACATGAATAACCAAAACAATCCTTAGCAAAAGAAACAAAGTCGGAGGTATCACACTTTCAGACTTCAAGCTTCACTTTAAGGCTACAGTAATCAAAACAGCCTGGTATTTGTAAAAGAACAGGCATATAGATCAATGGAACAGGATAGCGATTCCGGAAGCAAAGTCTCAATTTCTCAACCAAGTCATCTTTGACAAAACCTCCAACAACAACCATTGAGGAGAGGAGAACCTATTCAGTAAATGGTGCTGGGAAAACTGGCTGATCACATGCAGAAGATTGAAACAGGACCCCTACCTATCACCATACACACAAATTAACTCTAAATAGATCAAAGGCCTAAATGTAAAACCTCAGACTATAAGAATCTTAGAAAATGCAGGAGACACCCTTATGGAAATTGGAACTGGCAACCAATTCCTGATCAGAACCCTAAATGCCCATACCATAAGAAATAAGATAGACAAGTGGGACCTCATCAAATGGACAAGCTTCTACAAAGCAAAAGAAACCCTCAAGAGAGCAGGGAGACAGCCAAAAAATGGGGGAAAAAATACTGAATAGACACTTCTCAAAAAAAGATATATGGGTAGCTAGCAGACACATGAAAAAGTGCTCAGCCTCACTCATCATCAGAGAAATGCAAATTAAAACCACATTGAGATACCACCTAACCCCAGTAAGAATGGTCATCATTAATAAAACAAACAACAACAGATACTGGCGAGGATGCACAGAAAAAGGAATGCATCTACACTGCTGGTGGGAATGCAAACTAGTGCAACCTGTTTGGTAACCAGTGTGGCAATTTCTGAAAGAACTAGAAATTGGCCTTCCATATGACCCAACAATTCCCCTATTGGGAATATACCCGGAGGAACTCAAATCATTCTACAAAAAAGATACCTGCACACGTTTTTGTTGCAGCTCTATTCACAATAGCAAAAACATGGAACCAGCCATGCTGCCTATCAATGCTGGACTGTATAAAATATGTGGTACATATATACAATAGAATATTATGCAGCCATGAATAAGGACAAACATATGGACTTGGCAGCAACTTGGATGGACTTAGAGTTGATCATACTCAGTGATCTATCACAGAAACAAAGAACAGAGTACCATATGTTCTCACTCATCAGTGGACCTTGAACAATCATCATAAAACTATATAAGAAAGGGTTTGGCAATAATGGAAAACTGCCAGGGGAGGTGGGGTGGGATTGGCATTTGAGGGAAACTGCTAGGGGAGGGAGGTGCACACCTCATCAACAAGGGTACCTGCATTATCAATGTTTGTATACCTAACCCTGAATTGTACCCCACATTTTTAAAATTTAAAAAAAGGAAAAAAGAAAAAGCTTGTGTCCTTTAATAACTGCCAAGTTTCCCCCAAATAGCAGCAATTACTTTATTTTTTCTCAATTTGTTTGCTCTTGCTTTTTCCCTCATGTTTTCTTCCTCCTCTTCTCTTCCATCTATTGTAGTTGCTGGGAACATTTTCTGAAATAATTGAGAGCTCTTCCTCCTGTTCTATGTCATTTATTTTCCAGATCTTGTCTAAATTATACTTCAAATGCTACTTTTGCCTCTTAGAAATAGTGTCACCCACTTTCCCATCAAGGTTGGCAGTGATGATTAGCATACCCCACATCCTGCCACTCTTTCCCCACCTACACACATCAGCCTGTGGAAGGGGATCTACATTTCCATAAGAGAAACTCTGAGACCTCCTTGAAAGGGATCCTAAATGAAATGCAACATAAATATTATTGGTGCAATTCAGAGATGCTGTAGAAAAGAAACTATACATCCACACCATTGCCATTGTGGTCTCATAGTGAGTGGAATATATCCCTACCCTTTGGCTTTGGACTTGACCATTTGACTTGTTTTGGGCAATAGGATATCAGCAGACATGCTATAAGCAACAATTAGAAACTTTGGGTGAGAAAGGGGTTTAACGGCTAATAAATTCTATTCTCTGTAAGGACTCCATGAATATTATGGAAGATTTCTCATAATTCACTATATCATTTTATGATTTTTTAGTGGCTCCTTTTGGCAAGTTTCTTAATTTTTCTTTCTAATGAGAATTATAATTTTGGGTCTGTGAGTGAAAAAATAGTCAGAGATGGTTCTGTGGCCACTTAGAAATTAGTCTGATGAGCATTTTGAATTTTGTCTTTTCCTCCTCTTCCTCATCTTTTCTATTATACTATTTATTGAAAACTATTATATTTCATCATTTCTAAGGTACATTTTCTTCCCCATAATTGTACTTTTTTGCAATAGGGATGTGTGTCATGGTTGGTGATATCTTACCATTAATTGACAGATTTTTTTTTTCTTTCTTGAGGAACATGCAATAATGGTGCAACTTACAATGAATGACTTCTTAGAAGCAACAAAATAGTCCAGGCTTTGTGCTAAGTGCATTGCATACATTTTCTCATTTAGTCCTTACAATAATCCATTGATTAGTTAACCAGTCCATTTATTCTTAAAAATTATGTAATGAGCTAATACAATTAATAATATTTATTATGTATTGGGGGGACTCTATGTAAGTACTTTACATATATTCTCTCCAGTGAGCACTTAGGATGACCCTGGAAGGTAGATGTTGATATTATTTGTATTTTATAGGCCAGCAAAGGAGACACTCAGGGGATGAGAAGATTGCCAATGTTAGAGGGTTGATAGGAGGCAAGGTAAGATTCAAAACCAGGTTGCTCTGCCTTCAAAGCCTATGCTATTAACCACTACCCTTCATTGCTTCAGATTATTGTAATTGACTTTGGTGAAATACTTTACCATTTACAATGGCTTTCACAAGCATCTAATTTAATCCTAGCCTAATAACATGGCAATGCAATTTCTTTTCTATATTTTACATTTAAAGATGTAAAGCACTATTAAAATACATTCTTAAAAATCTGCTTTAAAAGTATTAGCAAACCAATGAAACACCAAGGAAAACCCAAAAGCTGAATTAGAGTTCATGCTAATTAGTATCCAAAAGACAATTGTCCACTTTATTATGGAAAATCAAGCTATTGCAACATATGAGTTTTTGTTCTGAAATCTAACTTGGAGTTTCCAACTAATTGAAAAAAATCATCAAAATCACCTGGGTTTTTAAAACAGTGGGTAATAATATTTTGTAAAATGGGTCATTGATGCCAGTAAATATGATAAATGTCTCAGGTTAGTGACTCTTCCCTATTGCTTCAACTTTACAGGGAATGACCTGCAAAGTTGAAGCAATAGGGAAGAGTCACTAGCTAGCAAATTCATATTGTGGATTTATCATGTATTGAGGAGACTCTGTATAAGTACTTTACATATATTCTCTCCAGTGAGCACTTAGGATGACCCTGGGAGGTAGATGTTGATATTATTTGCATTTTATAGGCCAGCAAAGGAGACACTCAGGGGTTGAGAAGATTGCCAGTGTTAGAGGGTTGATAGGAGGCAACGATTCACAATATTAATATATTAGCTTAAATTCACAATATTAATATATTAGCTTAAATCTATTGTCTTGTTATTTTCATGATTTTTGGTCAACAAAGAAATCCCCCAGAAGAGGCCTATGTCTAAATGAACAGGAGTTTTGGAGTTAGATTGACATTGCCTCCAAAGAATTCTAGCCCTTTCATCTAATAATAAAGGAATATCATAAAAGCACAGAATCATAGAATTTTAGAGATAGAAGGACCTCAGGAGGTTGAGTGTGTCCCTCTTAGGTAGAAGCAGGAGCTCTCTTAGACAGTCATCACTATTTCATTTCATTTCTTATTTTCTGGGTGTCTTCTTTAATATCAACTTGCTATCTTGTAAGCCTTTATAGATACCTGACCTAGGTTTGTTGGTTTTGGGAACTCCTATTTTTCTGGGACCACCCCCTCCCCCTTCTAATCTTCTTCTGACAACTAGGGAGGGGATGGGGAAATGTGATATCCAGTTTTGATAAAGGGCTAGAAATCTTGCCATTTTGAGTACTGAGCATTCTCTTCTATAGTGCCCAAGTTTTATAAAGAGATGGATTGGTTCTGGATGACTGCCTTTTAGTCAAAATCTCCGGGATGAATGAAGGCACCTACAACCTAGTTTAAAGGATTTGTAAATGAGGTGAGTACAATAAATATCCCTTTTATCCAACCCCAAATACTTCCTTCTTCCCCTGTGAGACAAAGACATCTCCATAAAAAGTATTGATAGACCAAGAGACAGGCAATGATTCCTTATCTTGATATTTCATTAGAGTCCATTATAAAATTTTTCTCTTACTTTAAAAAATCCCAACATTATTTACCATGGGAATTATAATAGACTAAAGATTGCAATATACCACCAAGATTATTCATTCCAATTCCTGTATTTTGCAAATGAAAGATTTTATGACTGACTGATTAAATGCCTTACCCAACAACATATAGCCCATTAGTGGCTGCTGCAAAAGTAGAACCCTAGTGTCTTCATCAGTTTGTGGTGCTATAACAAAATACCACAGACTAGGCAATTTATTAAAAAAAATAGAAATGTATTTCTCACAGTTATGGCAGCTGGTAAGTCCAGGATCAAGACTCTGGCATGAGATGAGGTATGTGCTCTCTGCTTCCAAGATGGTACCTTGAATACTGTGTCCTCTGCAGGGGAGGGACATTATATCCTCTCAAGGCAGAAAGTGGAAGAGCAAAAAGAAACCTAACTTCCTCTATCAAGCCCTTTTATAACAGCAGTAATCTGTTCATAAAGTCAGACCCTTTGTGACCTAAACACCTTCCAAAAGGTCCTATCTCCAAACACTATTGCACTGGGAATTAAGTTTCCAACACATGAATCGTGGGGGATATATTAAAACCATAGCACCTAGTCTCCTGACTCCCAGCTAGATTTTTTTCCCCCCAAAATCTTTCACTTAATATTGGAAATTTATTGCAAGTGAGAACAATTTCCATATAACTATTTTCTTGGAAAAACTGGCAAAAAATTCTGACTAGGTAGCAAAAGAGATTTCTTTTTAAGACAAGGTTTCAGGAATGACCTTTGAGGGCATTTTCCATATTTCTGATTAGTGGGTACAATAACCTTTAGCTGAAGAAAAGGGCACCCAAAGAGCAGAGCAATAATAGAGGAATTACTTTGGCAATTACTATTACAGTCCACCTTTGAAAATAGGTGGAGAAGTCAGTGATGAAAAGAGCCAGCATCACAGCCTATGATAAGAACACAAATGTCAGTATCAACCATCTAGGGCATTCTGTTGACTTCTCTGGTTGAAATATCATTGGAACAACTACAACAACAAAAAGTCCTTTTCCCCTTTATGGTGAGTGGTATTTTTTCTATGTAGTTAGGTGTTAAAAACCTAAATAATTACTTGGTATATTTTAATTAATATGAACTATACTCTCATCATCTCTAAAATGGAAGTAGTATAACCTAACCACCTTATCTCATATGGTAAACATAAATTTAATAAATGATTAGACTGAGAAAACCATTCTGATTTTGAGTAAAATGTTTGAGGTCTGTTGGGACCTCCTCTTAATGTGGGTCGCTTTTAGGTGCATTTCTTTAGATTACATTAAGTGTTGTTTCCTGCCTTCCAGTTCTCTGTAAGATATAGAGGAAGACAGAGATGAGAAAAGGTTTCAGGTCGTTTTTATTTAACCCATTCAGCTTAGAATAATTGAGTAAGAGAAATTACCAGATGTGCCCAAGAGTATGCCTTCAACACCTCCCAAAACAAAAGTTTAGCTTAGCCCATGGTAGGCATGTTCATCATAAACAGAGCCCATTTAAACATAGTTAAATACTGATTGGACCCATTAAACCATTTATTTGAGCAACTGAAGTTTGCTTTAGCTTCCTTGATCTCTCCCAAGAATGTGATGAGGAAAAAAATACCTTTTCTAGGTTTCCAAGTTTCTCTTTTTCTATGTTTTTCCAGAATTAAGAATTTTGGTTTGTGGTGACATGGAGTATCATGATGACTCTGCCATCCATCAATTCACACTCCCACTTGGGACCCTAACAGTTATCTTGCAGCCTCTCTTCTCTGTTTCCTTTTTGGAGGATAAACGCAGCGTCTTTTATCAGTAGTTCACCATTAGGGACACTCTGAGAATAAATGAAGCCATCATATGTTGAGAAAATCATCTAATCAAAGATCTCTGAAAATCTAGATAACATTCAGAGCTTTAATATACAGCCAGAGTTCAAAATCCCTTGTTCTCCTGTGCCAGGCTATCTCTGGGATTTTTGAACATACGAACATTTTTGAACTCAGTTATTTCATTGGCTCAGCTGTAGGGCCAGGTGAACACCCTTTTTCAGCATGGTGCCAGGTCTTTTCTATCTCTAATGTAGTAATTATCTTAACCAAGGCTCCTAACCAGCTCTCCACCTCCAATTTAGAATAGGTCTCTAAACTGGAGGTGGTTAGATGATTTAACAAACCATATCTAATAAAAATACTTGCTACTGTATTACACCTTTTTAGATAAAAAAGTACTTCATTCATTAACAGAAAATTAAGTGAGGATTTTGAGAAATATGCCTTCCCAAAACCTGAAGAATTATTTACAAACCGGGCTGTTACAGCATTAGCCTAGCTCTGTCACTTAATTTAAAATTTCTGTGTTTCAGTTTTCCCCTCTGGGGAGAGAGCCAGACATGTTATGAGAATGAAGTCACCACTGGATTCAGATAATTTCCTGGACCAAAAAAATGCCCTATGAATTTAGAATAAGCTAGTTATTCCACGAACTTCATGTGTTTTTGTGCATGCATTTGTGCACATGCATTTTTAGCTCTGTTTCCCTGAGCGCCTTTTCTTCAAGTTTAATTGTTTTCATTTTTTTTTCTGTTAATACTCCTTCATCACATCAAGATCCTGGATTTCATGCTAAGGTTTTGAGATGTTGAGAATAAGCTATGCTACTTGATATAAGTGGGGGTTCTGGTTCAACCTAAGAATTTCTGAAATTGCCTTAAGCTGTATTCAGAACAAAGGAGCGAGTGTCAGAGTCATTTCTGTTAGTAATGAAAATAACCAGATAAATGCAAAATATTTTTCTCTAGTCCCTTCGAACCAATTCTATTTTAGATTCCAAGGCAACTGTCAATTTATTACCAGAGCCCCTTTATGCTGAAGTTTTGTCTTACAGTGAATTTAACAGACTGCAGATTGTTGAACAACTGTTTTCCATATAAAAGCTCCCTCTCCCTTTTCTTTAAAAAATTAAAAATGTAAATCACGTATAGTCTAAAATTCCTGATTATTTTACTTTCCTAACCCCACTTCTTCAACCATTGGGAGAAACAGTGCTTTCAGGAAAAATGTCTTAATTTTGGTTTCCCTGGAAGCAAACCTGAGAAAAGGAACTGAGTACAAGTAGTTTATTTGGGAGGTGATCCCAGGAAACACCATCTAGACATGGGGAGTAGTCTACAAAGAGCATGTGATCAAGGGAGTTATCACTGTGGATAACTGGAACTTATCCTTCTCGGAGAACCCTGGGAACTAGTGTATAATACATATCTCCATGCTCTCTCAGAGAGTGAGCTGAGATATTTATATGACAGCTTTAACAACTACTAGTAGATTTTGGTTGAGAAATGCTGGTGGAGAAATTGTATAACTTACTAGCTATAGGTCCTTGATGATATCACTGAAGTTCTCTAAACTTGCAAGGTAGAAACAAGGAATCTAGCTTGACAAAATTGTGCTAAGAATTTCATGCACTAGCATGTTAAAATACTTTGTAAGTTATAAAGTTGCTATGCAAATGTTATTTATTGTGAATACAGATAAATAAGACATGCTCCATGTGCTCAATGAGCTTGAAGTCTTATGGAATTAAGACACAATTATAAATAAATACAGCAGTCCCCCTTGTCCTTGGTTTTGGTTTCCAGAGTTTCAGTTAACAGGAGTCAACTACAGTCCAATACACTAAATGAAATAAACGAAATTTCTGTTTTCAGAAATAAACAACTCATAAGTTTTAATTGTGTGCTATTTTGAGTAGCAAGATGAGTTCTTGCACTATCCAGCTTAGTGCCCCTTCCTTCTCGCCCAGGTTGTGTCCATGCTGTAGATGCTACTTGCCCATTAGTCTTTTAATAGCTGTCTCAGTGATCAGATTAACTGTTGACTGTTGGAGTATCACGGTGCTTGTGTTCAAGTAACTCTTATTTTCCCCAGTTGTTCTATTTTGTTATTAGTGGTTATTGTTAATATCTTGCTGTGCCTAATTTATAAATTAAACTTTTCCATAGGCATGTATGCATGGTAAAAACAAAACAAAACAAAGACAAAAACCAAAAACAGTATTTATAGGGTGCTGTAGTTTTAGGCATCCCCTGGGGGCCTTGAAACATATCTCTCTAGGATAAGAGGGGACCACTGTAACTTTCAGAGGCAGTGTGTGATCAATGCCATTAGAGAGAACCAAACTTCTCTGCTAGTAAAATGGGTTAGAAACATAGTCTTTGGAGTCCCACCTTAATCTGCCACTTATTAACTGTGTGACTTTGGGCAATTACTTGCCCTCTATGAGTCTCAGTTTTCTCATCTGTAAAATGGGAATGCCAAAATTGTTCATGGAGTTATTATAGATATTTAATTAGAAAATACAGGTAAAGTGGTTAGTAATTATTAAATGATGGTATTATAATTATTACTATCATTTCTGCTTCTACTCCTATGTGGGACTCAGAGGACAGAGAGATCACAACTAATTTGAAATGAGCCAGGCTTCAGGAAGAATGGCATGGCTTGAGATAGTGGTTATGGAAGCCTTTAGTAAACTGTACATTTATCATCAATTTCAAAGAATGATTAGTCATGGACAGAGTTATATGACTTGGGCATTTTAGTCTGTAGAATTATGCCAGGTACACATGAGAGGGGAGAGGCTTCCAAGAGAAATGGCACATGGAAATGACAGACTGGATGGGGCTTAGCAAGCAGTGAGCAGAGTGCTGGGGTAAGTGCAAGAGATATGTTCAGAGGAGGAAGAGCTAAGTGGGAGATGGCATTGAAGGTCAAGGTAAAGAGCTGGAGACCCAAAGAATATTTTGAAGAGATGAATGACTTGGAATCATTGGTCTCACTGGTTTGTGCTTCTGAGCCTTCATCTACTCACACATGGCCTTTTCAGTCCCGAATCCAGAGCTGCCATTGTCATTTTGGGCTTTATTTACTTCTCCTTCCTCTGTCCTTCCTGTTTCTCTTCCCACTATCCTATGGAAGATTCATCGATTCTTGGTAGTCTTTGCTGATTGCTGAACTCCACACCTGAAGTCCCCTTTCCCTATTGCTCTCTCTTTAATTAAATCCGACCCAGTCAGTTACGCATTTTCCGTAGCAATTCCTTCTGCCTTAGTACCTTCAACACTTTTAGTTTCTACCACCCACTTGACCCATCTCCCAACAAGAGTAAGGACTTTGAATGCAGATGATGTATTTTTCCATTTTTAATATTCCACACCATGCTTGATACACAGAGAGTACTCAGCAAATACTTGGTCACTGAAACAGGTGGCCATATCTTCCCAAGGGTCTCAGCTTGTATTAGTTAGGTCAATTGTGTCTTTCTCTAGTGTAACTAGTCATAATTGGTGGAGTAAAATGACAGGCTTGTCTTGGTCCCTTCTAAAGAGGATGGGTGTGGTGACATCAACATTATAGAGCTCTGTGAAATGAGATCCATGAGGCTCTAGGTAGCAATTTGGGAAGAAAGACTGATTTTTTTTCCTGTGATATTTTGGATATAATTGTCTTGTGTGTTATTACAATTTCACCTTGATTCACTTCTAGCTCAGAGCTAGAAATCAAGAGACTCAATTTTAATTTTAGCTTTGCCATGAACTAGCTGTGTGAATTTGGGCAAGTCTCTTCCTCTATTAATAATGGCTATACTTTATTAGACTAAGCGTTAGGTACTTTTCCAAGTGCTATACATTCATTATCTCATTTAATCCTCGTATCACTCATGTGATATGAGGCTACCATGACTAGTCTTTTCCAGATATGTAAAATGAGACTCTAGTTAGCCAAGTAACTTTCCCAGAGTCACAAAACTAGTAAGTAACAGAATTAGAACTCAAAGCTAGGATTGTCTGATACCAAGGACTAAGAGCTTAATATTATGCTCTACTGCCTCAGTACCTTCAAGTCTCAGCATTTTCAGCCTTAAATAAAAAGGTAGAACGAGCCTGGCTCGGTGGCTCAACCTGTAATCCCGTGCCTTTGGGAGGCTGAGGTGAGTGGATTGCCTGAGCCCGCGGGTTCGAGACCCGCCTGGGCAAGCGAGACCTCATCTCTACAATAAATCAAAAAAATTAGCCGGGCGTGGTAGCGCACGCCTGTAGTTCCAGCTACTTGGAAGGCTGAGGTGGAAGGATCACCGGAGCCCAGCAGGTCGAGGCTGCGGTGGCCGGGAGCGGCCACTGCACTCCAGTCTGGGTGACAGAGTGAGACTCCAACTCAAAAAAAAAAAAAAAAAGAAGTAGAAACATATGTTAAAACTTGAATATGGAGTTTTTGATTTATTCAGAATAGTCAAAAAGTAAAACCAAGTCAAATATCTATCAACTGAGGAATGGATAAGCAAAATGTTGTGCATTCACACAGTGAAAGCCATATAAATAAATGAAGTCATGAAGTGCATGTTACTACCCAAATGAACCTTGAAAATATTATGCCAAATTAAATAAGTCAGTCAAATGACCACATGTTAGTTTTCTATTGTAATGAATTACCACCAATTTAAAGCAACACAGATTTATTCCTTACAGTTCTGAAAATCAGAAGTATGGAATTTGTTGCAAGCAGCTAAAATTAAACATTTGTCAGGTCTAGTTGTTTCTCAAGGCCCCAGGGGGAGTGTTACTCTTGGCTTCCAGAGACTGGCAGCATTCCTTGGGTTATAGTCACATTGCTCTGATTTCTGTGTCCTTTGTCCCATTTTCTTTCTCTGACTTTGACCCTCTTTGCCTCTCTCTTATAAGATCCCTTGTGATTCCATTGCACTTACTTGAATAATCTAATCTCTCTGGCTCAAGATATTTAATCACAACTACAAAATTCCTTCTTACTGTTTTTGCAAATTGCTTAAATAAGGCTGTGGAAGTCTTTGGGTGCCATTATCCTGGTGGTCATGTCACATGTTATATAATTCTGTTTATATGAAAAGTCCAGAATAGGCAAATCCAGAGAAAGAACACATTCTAGTGATTGCCGTGGTCTGGAAGGTGGGGATAATTGGGGCAAAATGATAATGGATACAGGATTTCTTTTTGGTATGATGAAAATTGATTGTGGTAATGGTTATATAACCATGTGAATATAATTAAAAACACCAAATTGCAATTTGTATAGTACTAATTGTATTTCAACAAAATGTATATACATATACACATACATATGCAAACATTATGCATCTGATTTTTTATCTGAACGTTTGTTTTCCAATTTCTGCTGTAGTCTGAGTTGATCATTTAGTTTTGTGGTGGGTAATAATATGTATAATTTTACAGGTTTGGATGTATTGTAACTAGATTGCTACAAGAATTATATTGATTCAAGTCAAAATATTAAAGCATAAAATGTACTATAAGCTGCTGTTTTTCTTATTTCCATAATTACATATTGCAAGTAGGCACTAAAACCTATATCCAGAAAGAGTAAGATACTAGCACCTTTGGCTGACCCAAAACAAGTTCTGATATACAGAAATTACCATCCCGAGTGCATCAATGAAACTGACCTTTATTAATAATAATAACATTTAAATAATTTTATAATATTATTTTATTAATAACAACAATAACCATCATTAATTGAACAATATCTAAGATGAATCCAGAGCTTATTACTAACTACTTTACATAAAATATCAAATTGATCCACTCAATTGTCCTATGAAGTAGATGCTCCTTTTAGTCTCATACTTCAGATGAGGAAATTGAGACTTATAGAATTTAACCACTCCAAATAATAAAAGGTAGTATAAGGAATGAAATTTGGTCTTCTCTGATTCTGAAGGGATGCTGTCCATCGCTAAGGCAGCATTGAGCAGACCCTTTTATGAGCTGAGTGGTTGAGGTTCAGATGCCTAGTGGCCATTACCCATGCTCTCTATTTTCAAGACAACCTGGGATGAAAACTTTTGTCTTTGTTTCCAAGTGAGTTTTCTCACCATAAAAAATCCACCCAGAACACTGACAAAAAGAAGACTGACAGTTGGCTGAGCTCGGTGGCTCAGCCTATAGTCCCAGCACTTTGGGAGGCTGAAGCGGAGTAGATTGCCTGAGCCTGTGGATTCGAGACCAACCCAGGCAACTTGGCGAGACCTCGTCTCTACAATAAATCAAAATTTAGCTGGGGGTGGCAGTGCAAGCCTGTAGTTCCAGCTACTTGAAAGGCTGAGGTGGAAGGCTCACAAGAGCCCAGAAGATCAACGTTGTGGTGACTGTGAGTGTGCCACTGCACTCCAGCCTGGGTGACCGACTGAGACTCCAACTCAAAAAAAAAGGAGACTGACAGTTATTAAGCAACTTTAAAATTCATGTCCCTTTGCCAAACTTCCAAATCTACACTGTGTTGTGAATCCATATTTCCATAAATGTAACCATTATATTGAGACTGGCACACGTATGGTGCAATATTTGTATATATGTCAAAAGTATTAATTTGTAAAATGTAAACTTTAAACGTACCACAGTTTCCCCATTCTGTGTTGGCATTTCTCTATGAATAAAACCGTTGCTTTCTCTAGACAAATGATAGTCCTTGTTTTGTAGGTTCTGGCAGAAAACTGTGCATGTAATTTATGACAGATATCAGTAAAATAAAAGAAGGTCCCCATGGAGTAGGGTGAATCTGGGTACCCAGCATGCTTGTTCAACCCAATAAAATCAGTAGTAATAATCATGCAAACATCCCAAACCCAAAATAACTCACAGAATCTGGAGCCCTCAGGCTGCCTCACCTTCTTCTGAAGAGATGCTCCCTTATCCCTAACAGAACATGGGGGAATAGCACACACCTCTGTCTATGCAGGTGAGACACGAGCACAGGATGCTCCCAAGTGGACCAGCGATCAGAATAGTTGAGGGCTCAACTCTCCAATGCTGTGGCCCTACGCTAGGAATGCAATGTGCTATAGGGCAGGTAGAATCTCAGCCACACAAACCTGTGACTCTCAAGTTTGGAAACATTCACCTGGTACCTGCCCACAAGCCCAGCTCGCAATAGCCCTCAGCCCATGGCAGAGATGACTAACCCTGCTCCATACTTATTTATTTTTTGCTTTCTGTAATATCCATTACTCAAACATCAATACACCTCATTAGCTCCACTTTAATTAGAAAGAGACCAATGTCTCTGAGGGTAATGCCAGCTCTTTAAAAACAAATACAATATTGACCAGGGATTCAAGTGTAAGAAGTTAGCCTGGTTAAAAGAGATCTCATTGAGGCATTCACTCTTGAATAGAGGTATCACTTTCATGTTTTTATAAAATGTATTATTTCCAGGGTCTAAATAATACAGAAGAATATCCAATAGCGTCTAGTCATGAAAAGTATTTATAAAAGTTTAGTGTTAAATGATTCAGCAGCACATTAAAGCACTTTCTGTCCATTTGTCAGTGGCTTCCAATTACAAAATAATGATGTTTCTCTGAACATTATATTCTATCCATCAACAATCTCTGTTCTAAAGAGAGATATTGACTTTACTGTCAAATATTTCCCAAAGAAAGCAATTTTACAACCTCTGAAGCTTGAATAAATGTTGTTGCTTTTGTTTTAACTAATAGGTAGGCTAAATATGTTTAAGATATTCTCACATATTTTCAAGGAAGTTCAGTCCACCCTAATAAAAATTACCTGCAACCTACCTCAGAGTTGAAAATATCCTGAATATTACTGCCTGCCTGTCAGATGGCTTAAGCAGTCCTTGAGATAGAAATGAAAGGCTAGAAGTCAATACAACCCATTTACTGCAAAGTCACATCCAGAAACTCAATGTATTAAAACAAATCCCCACTGTTTCTGTTAGGGTACGTCAGGGACAGGGTGAGGGTGGAGAGACGAGGGGAGGTGCGCAGCACTGCCGGGGCTGGCAAGCTGGGAACCCAGAGATCAGAGTAGATGCAAAGAACTGTGACACACAGAGGTGAGAGAAGAAAAGATTTATTTAAGAAAAGTTCACCCCCCACAGAGAAGGAGTGGGCTTACACTCTAGGTGAGTGTTGCGTCGTAGCCCCCCAGAGTCCTGGCTTAAATCCTTTTCTTGGAGATGTTGCACGTAACTGCCGTGACTGCTGTGACTTCCTTGTCGACCACCTGTGGATGTCTTGGACAACCTGTGACACGGAGACCCATTAATGTTCGCCCACATCATCATAGCCCCTAGAGAAGGGCATGACAAGCATTCAAATTCTCCTGCACCTTCCCAAACGACATTCCTTAGACCTAATGGAGGTTGTACCTTCCCATATCTCCTAGGCATTCCCAGTGGGTAGCTTCGAGGGATCTTTGGCTTCCCTGTAGATAGTGCCCAATTTACTGGAAGATTGAATCCCCACCAGCTCTCCCTCTGAGCGGTTATAACTTTGTAATTACAAGTTTCATGACTTTTACAGTCCTTGCCCAATGCATGATGTCTTAGGCCTTGTAAATTCCCTTTACTCTAGGCAAGCTTGATTGCCACTGTGAGATACCTCTGATACCTGGAAATCTGCTTCTGAAAAGACAAAATCGGTAAGGTTAATTATACCTAAAGTGTGCATTTCTCCAAAAGCATAGCTTCTACTTTCTCATCATTGTGTCAGGGTTTAAGCACAAGAAAAATGGCTTCCCACTCTCGGTCTGTCCTTTCACGTCATACATCTTTATGACCTGATGTGCAGGAGAATACTTTTGGCTAAACCTAACAGAGCTTCCCATTCATTTGTGATTGGAGTCCATAGTGGTGCATTTTTCCAAAAGCATAGCTTCTACTTTCTCATCATTGTGTCAGGGTTTAAGAACAAGATGAAAAATGGCTTCCCACCCTTGGTCTGTCCTTTCAGGAACCATTATCATTTCGACCTTTAAAGCATGTGTTTTGCTC
>CAUYQG010059682.1:0-13179 GCA_963574415.1 Tarsius wallacei | reverse complement strand
AGATACCACCTAACTCCAGTCAGAATGGCAATTATCAATAACTCAAAAAATAACAGTTGCTGGAGAGGGTGTGGCGAAAAGGGAACACTTCTACACTGTTGGTGGGAGTGTAAACTAGTGCAACCTCTTTGGAAAGCAGTGTTTGATTCCTAAAATCTCTAAACACCAACCTCCCGTATGACCCCGCAGTCCCCCTACTGGGAATATACCCTGAAGAACACAAATCACTCTATAAAAAAGATACCTGCACATGTATGTTTATCGCAGCGTTGTTCACAATAGCAAGAACCTGGAAGCAACCATGCTGTCCATCAAAAGAGGACTGGATTAAAAAATGTGGTATTTATACACAATGAAATACTACGCCGCCATAAAAAAAAACAAAAGCATGAAGTTCGCAGCAACCGGGATGGAACTAGAGTCCATAATACTGAGTGACCTCTAACAGAAACAAAAAACTGAGTATCACATGTTCTCACTCATATATCATCCAACATATTACCACAAGAAAATGAATGACAGTGGTGGGAAACTATGGGGGGGAGGGGTAGGGTGATGGGATTAATGGTAGTAAATATCTGTCTGGGGACGGGGAGACACTTCCTATCAACAAGGGTGCCTGAACGAGGCATATTCTTATACCTAACCCTTAACTGTAACCCACCATATCATAATAAAAAATATTGAATATATTAAAAAAACAAAAACAAAAACATGCTTTTCAGACTTTGGAAGGCAGGAAGAAGACGAGGAATTCCAAACCATGCAAGTGCAATTAAAGCTTCTGCCTAAGCATGCTGCAGGTCATATCTGCTCACATCCCTTTAGTTAGAGCAAACCGCATGGCCACACTCAAAGTTAAAGGGGCAATGGGAGCGTATGCTGACCACAGGACAGAAAGGAAAGGAAGTATGAGCAAAAAATAAAATATACTATAACAAATACTTATTGAAAAGCAATTGTGTTCCTTCCAGCTCTAAAGACACTCTAAATAAGACTGTCTCTGATCTCAAAAACTCAGTCTAGTAGAGAATTCAGCTAAGTAGAGAGGCAACTGCAACGTAGTATGAGGTGTGTACAGGGACCTATGCTACCTAACTCAGAATTGAGGCATCAGGGAAGCCTTCCGGGAAGAAGTAGTAACTGAATTGAGACCTGGATGGTGAACAGGAGTTGGAAGTGTGAAAGGAGTTGAGGAGCAGTGGGCAGGAAGAGGTTTCCCAGCAGCTTAGCATGAGCAAAGCCTGAGGGCAAGAAGAAGCATGAGAGGAACAAAAATATCTCAGTATGGTTGCAGTGCAGAGACCAACTCTGTCAAATGCAATAAAAACAAAACAAAAACAAAAACAAACAAAAAACCCAATAAGTGAATATTTCACATTCAGAAGATAAACATTAGTTAAAAACTGTTAAGTCAGAAGACCCATAAACGGCCATGATAGTATACTACTATACACTGAAAACTGAAAAAGAAAAAGAAAAAAAAAAAAAGGAAAAACTGTGCCTTTCAGAGTTGGAATACCCCAGAGAGCATGGGCATTTACACTTTCACAGTCAGAGTGAAAAGCAGAAGTAGTTTTATTAAACTGCCTCAAGGCCTGGCATTTGCTCCAGCCTGCTCTGTGGAAGATTTGGTCAGTGCTGAAAAGGGAGTGGAATGCAGTGAACGTAATTACCTTACTATCAAGGACAATCCTCAGAAGGGGAAAAATTGCCTTGAGATTTACACATCAATTAACTACATTAACTAAATTTGGGGGTGAAAAACAGAAATTGAAATGCAGGTTTACTCGATCACTTTTGATGGAATATGGCTTTGTGTTTGATCGAAGCAGAGTGATGGAACCTTAAGAACATCTCTATTTCATTTCGCAGCACAGTGTACTGCCCTGTGGAAGAGCCAAGCACATTTACAACATGGATAGGCCCACTGACCTTTTAAAATGAACACCTGAGGGATGTTAACATGCTGATAGCAAACATAAAAAATATCACTTCTGGCTCAGTTTGTATTCATTGTGCGTGTAGGTTAAAAGAAAGAACTTTTAAAATGATTTGTTTTTAACTTTAGATTAAAGGGGTACATGTGGAGGTTTATTGCATGGGTATATTGCATGATAGTGAGGTTTGGGCTTCTATTAAGCTCATCACCCAAATGGTCAGTACAGTACCCAATTGGTAGCTTTTCAACCTTACCCTCTTTTTTTCCTCCCCCTCTTTAAGAGTCCTCGGAGTCTGTTTTTCCCATCTTTATGTCTATGTGTACCCAGTATCTAGCTCCCACTTATAGCTGATAATGTGGTATTTGGTTTTCTGTTTCTTTGTTAATGCGCTTTGAATAATGGCCTCCAGCTGCATCCACGGAGCTGCAAAGGACATGATTTTGTTGTTTTTTATGACTGCATGATATTCCCTGGTGTTTATGTACCACATTTTCTATGTCTAGTCCACTGTTGACGGGCATCTACGTTGGGGGTTCCATGATTTTGCTATTGTGAATAGTGCTGCAATAAACATATGAATGCAGGTATATTTTTGGTAGAACAATTTATGCTTAAAAGAAAGAAGCTTTTAAATGTCAGCCACAAGCTGCTTTCAAAAGAGAATCTGGTAAAATATGACTTTGCAAAGTAGGCCAGACTACAGAATTTTTAAATATTCACCTTTAATAAATATTTCTCACTTGCCTGAAATGCCTATGTAGCTCCTGTCTCTGTAGGGACTAGTCATAAAAAGAGAAGTTATAGTCAATAAAAACAAACATCTAGGAGACCAAACGTTGTTGCAATGTGAGTATACTACATTTGATCTTTTTATCACCAAAAACATTGGACACTTAATGATACACAGAAGTTATAGTCAATAAAAACAAACATCCAGGAGACCAAATGTTGTTACAATATGAGTATACTACATTTGATCTTTTTATCACCAAAAACATTGGACACTTAATGATACACTTGCACCTCAGCTCCACCTTTATGTGTCACATTGTTGAAGCCTGCATCTTATCCTAGGCAAAAGTACAGAAAAGGCAAAATGTGCCATTTGGTGACTTCCATTCATCCAGAATTCCATTACTCTTGCAAAAATAAAACAAAGCAAAACAAAACAAAACCTCTTCTTCCCCACTCTCATATTAACAGCTACCATATATTGGTGGTTTAACCAGGCTCTGCACACTGTGCTAGTCAGTGCTACATCATATAAAAATAGGAGGTAAGCATGTTTTTGTCATCTTATAGATGAAGAAATTAAGACAACTCAAAGGTTATTTTTTCAAGCCCATAGATCTAGTAAAATGGTAGAAGCAAGATTTAAACCAGATCTTTCCCACTTTAAGAAAATCCACTCCACAACACAAAATTATGTTCAGTATAATTTGTCTTTAACTAAAAAGAAAATATTGAAGAAAATTAGTAAGTTATGTTAATAGCAGACATTTTAATGTAGGTTTTTATTTTCCTGTTTGAACACTCAGGGTGCTGGTAATTGGGGCTAGCACATTAATCCAATATATATGAATTTAAAGTCTCTGGTACAAGTGTAAGCTTTCTACTTGTCCCCATTCATAATTTATTTATCAGGCAACTTCTACTTATTCTTTGGTTTCTAGCTACATCTAAAGAGAACTTCTTTCTATATACTTCCTCACCCCATTTACTCTCTTTTGTTTTCCAAAAGCATTTATCTTTCTCTCTTTCCCTAACAGCTACTACACATTACATTGTATGTTAATTATTTTCATCTTAACAACTTTCTAGGGTATACACTGACTTATAGGTTTTTAATAAGAGTATCTAACTGGCGGGCACTGATTAATTGCTGAATAAAAAAGCATATAATCTCTATGTCGGTATTTCATGTTTGGAAAATAGTTGCTCAAGGGTCGATGCAATCACAAGTATGTGTCTATAAAAGTTAAATTTTTATCTGTATGAAACTAGTTCTTCTATTCCTCCTCTTTCTCTCCTTTCCTTGCTCATTCACTCCTGCTTTCTTTTGTACTCACATTCTTTCACTTTTGTCGTTTTGTTTTCTGTTCTCTCTCACTCTGCCTACCTGTTTCTTATCACTGTTTGTCTCTGCTTAGCTTCATTCTGCAGACAGCCTTCCCATGGTGGCTGGGAAGATGGACACTGGTACCAGGCTCAAACTTTCCAAGCTTAGCAACATTAGTAGAAAGAAAACTTATTTCTTTTAGCATTAAGAATGCCATTACCTTGCTTTGGTGTATTTTGTCCTACTTTTTGATGAAAATATTCTAATATAAGGGCAAGTAAGTCAGGACGACAGACCTCAGATATCTGGAACATGGTCTGTCAACTTCTTTGGTGTGTTAACTAGATTTGCACTATGATTATACTGTTTAATAACCCCCCAAATCTCAGCTCTATTCTCAGAAGACTTTCCTTGGTTGTCCCAAAATTGCTACTAGCAGCTCCCAAGACTTCGTGTTTCTGACTAACATACTGCAATTGTCCTGTTCCCTCAACCTTTGATTTAGAGTCCTGGGCTTCACTCTGCTTGCATTAAATTAGGTCATGCTGCTCTCTGAATCAATCACAAGCCAGGGGAATGCTAATTAGCTTAGACCTGAGTCACATGTGTCACTCATAAAAATGGGGCAGAGTTGCATTTCCCTGCCTAGGGAGGGGATCAGTGATCATCTGAAAGACAACAGGGTGCTAGATCCAAGAGGTGACAAAAGGCCACCAGAATCAGTAAAGTCCCACATAGAAGATCATGCTTGTGTTTCAGATTTCTTACTTCACTTCAAGTTTGTGTTTTAGTTTACTTTGGTCCTAGGAAGAAAAATCATGCAACAGTTGTCATCTGAACTCTCTAATAGTGGACCCCACTTCAAAGAATGAACTGAGAAAAATTGCAGAGTGAAAAAGGAAAAGTGAAGAAGAGACACTTAGTAAGGGGTTATATTTTCCTTCTTACTACTTGAGCTTGTGATAAAGAGCGGTTCCTTGAGTTTTAAATAGTTTCCTTTCTTGGAATGAATATAAGACAACCTGAATCAGAAATATCTGCAGTATATTAGTCATTGTTCTAGTTCTAAGGAAAAAGATAGTAAAATGTTGGTCATAATAATGGAGGAGGCTGAGTGTGTTAGCTCATATCTATATCGTAATCCCAACACTTTGGGAGGTTAAGGCAGGAGAATCACTTGAGCCCAGAGTAAGGCTGTGATGAGCTGTGATTGTGCCACTGTATTCCAGCCTGGGCAAGAGGGTGAGACCCTGACTCAAAAAAAAAAAAAAAAAAAAAAGATGGAGGAAGTTATCCAGAAAAATTTTTTCTTTGTTAAAAAAAACAAAATATATATGTAAAAAATGCAAAATGACAAATGTTACAATATACAGAAATTGTTTCAAAATATCCAGCACATAGCCCAGGCTCAGTGGCTCAGTCTGTAATCCCAGTACTTTGGGAGGCTGAGACGAGTAGATTGCCTGAGTCTGTGGGTTCGAGGCCCACCCGGGCAACTTGGCGAGACCTCATCTCTACAATAAATCAAAAATTAACTGGGCGTGGTAGCCCGCACCCATAGTTCCGGCTACTTGGAAGACTGAGGCGGAAGGATCGCCTGAGCCCAGCAGATTGAAGCTGCGGTGGCTGAGAGCGTGCCACTGCCCTTCAACCTGGGCGACAGAGTGAGAATCTGACTCAAAAAAAGAAAAAGAAAGAAAAGAAAAAAAATCATTAGAGGCCAGATCAGGGGAGTAGGGAGGGTATTCCAACACAGTTTTGAACAGTACTGCCAACATAAGTGCGTGGTGTCAAGTTCACAAACTTAATGGTTAGACCTCAACAAATTACAGCGATGGTTCTGATGGCCATTCCAGAAAGAGAGTTCTAGCATTGCTTTGACGGCTAGACTTGGCTCTGGCGTCGGTGCATAGTTTCCCAAGGGGAGGACTTTGAAGGTGACCTCAGTGATGTTCAGCAATGAAGTGTGTAGCAGCTTTTCTAGGATGCGTTTGTGAACCTAATTGTTGAACCGCGTATCTACAATTTCTTTTATAAAGAGACAGGGTCTGGCTATGTTGCCCAGGCTTGTTTCAAATTCCTGGCTTCAAGCAGTCCTCCCACTTCAGCCTCCCAAAGTGCTGAGATTACAGACATGAGCCACCCCTCTGGGTCCCCCTGGACTTTTCTAGCCTGAACGTGGTAGCTGGAAATTCTGTGGCCCTATGTGAACAAAACTGAGCCTGTGAAGATGTGGCAAGGAGAAGCAGTCCAAGGAGCCTTCTCAGGGCTTCGGATTGCCCAGCCTCGAAGCTGCCCCAGTGAGGACTTCTTGTCACGTGGGATAGCGCACTGCCTCCATTGTTCCAGGCAGCAACTCAGCCGGGCTCGTCTGATAGATTTCCATCAGGCTCTTCCTGCTGGAAGAGTCCTGTTTCTCACCCTATTTCGGCCAAGTTCTGTTCTCTCCATCAGCGTTGGTAGAATCAGTAGACACAACATAAAATAAGAAGTAAGATTTTGAAAACGATAACTACATATTTACCCAGAAAATAACTTAGAAAGGTCATTTTCTCAGCAGGGCGTGATGGCTCACACCTATAATCCCAGCACTTTGGGAGGCCAAGGTGAGAGGATTGCCTGAGCCCACGGGTTTAAGACCAGCCTGGGCAATTTGGCAAGACCTCATCTGTACAATAAATCAAGAAAAATTAGTCGGGTGTGGTGGCTACTTGGAAGGCTGAGGCGGAAGGATCAGCTGAGTCTAGCTGGTCAAGGCTGCAGTAGCCATGATTGTGCCACTGCACTCCAGCCTGGTCGACAGAGTGAGACTCCGACTCCAAAATAAAATTAAATAAAAAAAATAAAATAAAATAGTCATTCTCTCACATTTAAGAGGGGGGAGGGAAGATCATGGCAAAGGGCTGGTCTTTAAATTGGCTTTTTTGTTTTGTTTTTTTTTAGTTGGAGTCTCACTCTGTCACCCAGACTGGAGGGCAGTGGCACGCTCACAGCCACCACAGCCTCGACCTGCTGGGCTCCGGCGATCCTTCTGCCTCAGCCTTCCAAGTAGCTGGAATGACAGGCACACGCTACCACACCCGGCTAGTTTTTTATTTATTGTAGAGACAAGAGGTCTCGCCAAGTTGCCTGGGTGGGTCTCGAACCCACAGGCTCAGGCAATCCACTAGCCTCGGCCTCCCAAAGTGCTGGGATGACAGGCTGAGCCACTGAGCCAGGACTAAATTGGCTTTAAAAAGGAAAAATATGGCCAGGCTCAGTGGCTCACACCTGTCATCCCAGCACTTTGGGACGCCGAGGCAAGAGGATTGCCTGAACCCAGAGGTTCAAGGCCAGCCTGGGCAACATGACAAGACCTCATCTCTACAGTAAATCAAAACATTAGCTGGGTGGGGTGGCCCATGACTGTAGTCCCAGCTACTTGGGAGGCTGAGGTGGAAGGATCGCCTGAGCCCAGCAGGTTGAGGCTGCGGTAGCCGCGAGCATGCCACTGCACTCCAGTCTGGACGCAGAGTGAGATACCTACTCGAAAAAGGAAAAAAAGCATGTGTTAAAATTTCTCTCAGAAGTTCTCTGACAAACTCACAGCTGATGGAAGTCCGTTATTTTGAGGCTGACAGTCAGAGAATGGGCACGGGACAACTGTGCTGATACCACTGGCATCTCGTGTTTGTTCCGTGCCTATGGCTTTGACGATCACCGTTTTTTCTGTGACAATGACAGAAATCAACCATTTCATGACCGAAAGGCAGTGTGTCTGGTCGTCAAGTACGTGGGCTCAGAAATCAGACTGCCTGTGTTCAAATGTGGGCTAGGCAGCGGTTTGAGGTTAGCCTGGACAATATAGCAAGACTTTATCTCTACAAAAATTTTAAAAATTAGCCAGGGGTGATGGTGCATGCCTGTAGTCGAGAGGATCAGAGCCCAGGAGGTAGAGACTGCAGTGAACAGTGATCGTGTCACTGTACTCCAGCCTGGGTGTCAGTGTGAGACCCTGACTCAGAAAACATGGGCTAGCCGGGCTCAGTGGCTCAGCCTGTAATCCCAGCACTTTGGGAGGCCAAGGCTAGTGGATTGCTTGAGCCCGCGGGTTCGAGACCCGCCTGGGCAACTTGGCGAGACCTCATCTCTACAATAAATCAAAAAAAATTAGCCGGGCATGGTAGCATGCGCCTGTAGTTCCAGCTACTTGGAAGGCTGAGGCGGAAGGATCGCCGGAGCCCAGCAGGTCGAGGCTGCGGTGGCCGGGAGCGGCCACTGCACTCCAGTCGGGGCGACAGAGTGAGACTCCAACTCAAAAAAAAAAGAAAGAAAGAAAAGAAAACATGGGCTAGGCTGGTGTGACCCACTGCAAACTATCTAACCTGGTTAAATTGTTATGGTCCGAGTAAGGCTTGGATGCTCTCCCTTGATACCAATCAACCAAGGGGGAGAGAACTGGTAGAAAGAGGTTTGTTTCTGAATTTGAATCCAGGGAATAGAGCTGGGCTTCTGGCCTCTTTAAAATGGTTCTTCTTGGCCAGGCTCAGTGGCTCAGTCTGTAATCTCAGCACTTTGGGGCTGAGGCGAGTGGATTGCCTGAGCCTGTGGGTTCGAGACCAGCATGGGCAATAAAATAAAAAATTAGCCGGGTGTAGTAGTGTGCACCTGTAGTTCCAGCTACTTGGAAGACTGACGTGGAAGGATCGCCAGAACCCAGGAGGTGGACACTGGGGTGGCCGTGAGTATGCCATGGCACTCCAGCCTGGGTGACAGAGTAAGACTCCAACTCAAAAAAAAAATGGTTCTTCTCACCCTTTAAGTTTTACAGTCTGCTTTTATAAGTTCAGGGTAGTTGGCACTGATATATTGACCATGTGACTAGCAGAGCGTTGTAGAGAACTTAAGTCACAGCCACATTTTGTGAATAATGACATGTATGGTCCACATTTCTTGGTGCCAGTGACCAGAGGTATCTCCCAGCTTTTTTTTTTTTTTTGAGTTGTAGTCTCATTCCGTCACCCAGGCTGGAGTACAGTGGCACACTCATGGCCTCCCGAGCCTCGACCTGCTGGGCTCCGGCAATCCTTCCACCTTGGCCTTCCAAGGAGCCGGAACTACGGGTGCGCGCTACCACACCTGGCTAATTTTTGATTTATTGTAGAGATGAGGTCTCGTCAAGTTGCCCAGGTGGGTCTCGAACCCACGGGCTCAGGCAATTCACTCACCTCGGCCTCCCAAAGTTCTGGGATTATAGGCTGAGCCACCGAGCCCGGCCGTGAATGGGAATTTACCTCTCTCAGTTAATTGGACACAGTCTGCAGGGAAGTTAAGGATTCTTTGGAGTGACTTATTGGGGTGCACAGGAGATAAGGGGAAGCGTCCCTTAGGTGAACTCTCAGGAATGTGGGTACTTGCAGGAGCCCGCAAACCCTTGCCATGTCCTTCTCGAGGGGATGGACCATAGCGGGTCTCCGTGTCAAAATCTCAGTTCTACATCTGGAAAAGGGGGGTGATAGCATGTACTTAATCTAGCAGGATTCTTACAAGGATTAAAAAAATAAGACACACAAAACATCGTGCCCTGCAGGTCATCAGAGCCCACGGATGCTAGCTAGCTAGTGTGTTTATATACGAGGGTAGTGTTTCCGCGTTTGGGCACATCCTCAGCACAGGGAGCAACATGCTGCCTGTGATCCTGGAGGTGACCCAGGTTTACAGGACAAGGGAGAGGAGAGAACACGAGATGTGTCCCATCACTAGATCTGCCTAGGACGCACCAGGGAACAGGCTAAGGTGTTTCAGCAAGAACACACCTGGTGGGAGCACTCCAAAATGAACCCATGCTTTGATGTCTCTGTCCTCCTAGATTTCGTCCTTGCCTCCTGCATTTCCTCATTACTGTGATAAGAAAGGGCCAAAGGGAATGCGCACAGCTGATGAGAAAGTCCCTGACACTCTCAAGCTTCATCCTCACCTTCTATCTTCAAAACCCTTGGAGTTAACTCCCTTTGGTGATAATTACTTGTCTCCTTTAAAAGATAAAGAAACTAAACAGATAGACGGCAGAGACACACCTCAAGTCTGGGAGCCCAAAGGGGGAAAGAAGGATGGGAGCAGGCTTTATTTAGCTGTGAGGCTTTCTTTCTTTCTTTCTTTCTTTTTTGAGTGGGAGACTTACTCTGTCGCCCAGGCTTGAGTGCTGTGGCACGCCCATGGCCACCCCAGCGTCGACCTGCTGGGTTCTAGCGCTCCTTTCACCTCAGCCTTCCAAGTAGCCAGAATTACAGGCGTGTGCAACCACACCCGGCTAATTTTTTTTGACTTATTGTAGAGACGAGGTCTTGCCAAGTTGCTCAGGCTGATCTCGAACCTGTGGGCTCAGACAATCCCATCACCTCGGCCTCCCAAAGTATTGGGATTACAGGTTTGAGTCACTGCGCCGGGCCTTTTTTTTCCTTTTAAAGACTGGATCTCACTATGTTGTCCAGGCTGGCCTCAAACCCCTGGGCTCAGCATGCCATGTACTGGGACTACAGGCATGGGCCACCACACCCAGGTGACATTTCTGTAAAAAGAAAAAGTTTCTTCTCCACTCCCACCATTCACTTGACTAGACTTAATTTAAAAAAAAATATGGCAAAATGTTAATGTGTATCTTATCTGAGTATCAAAACACAGATTTTTTAATAGTTTTGCCTATAGTTTTTGTATATGTAGAATTTTTCTTAGTTTTATAGTAAGAGGAAACTGAAGGCCAGATGATAACTGTAATTTTTTTTTTTTTTTTTTTGAGTTGGAGTCTCACTCTCGCCCAGACTGGAGTGCAGTGGCCGCTCGTGGCCACCGCAACCTCAACCTGCTGGGCTCCGGCGATCCTTCCGCCTCAGCCTTCCAAGTAGCTGGAACTACAGGCGCATGCTACCATGCCCGGCTAGTTTTTTTATTTATTGTAGAGGTGAGGTCTCACCAAGTTGCCCAGGCGGGTCTCGAACCCGCGGGCTCAGGCAATCCACTCACCTCAGCCTCTCAAGCGAGGGATTACAGGCTGAGTCACCGAGCCCGGCTGATAACTGTAATTTTTTAAACGATTACTTTTTTGGGCACTCCTGGGCTTAGGCGATCTTTCCACTCAGCCTCCGGAGAGCTGGGACTACAGGCGTGCGCCACCACACCTGGCTATTTTTTTATTTTATTTTTTTGTAGAGAGAGGTCTTGCTATGCTGCCCAGGCTGGTCTTGAGCTCCTAGACTCAAACCATCCTCCTGTCTCAGCCTCCCAAAGTGCTGGAATTACAGGCGTGAGCCATCACGCCCAGCCAGCAATTACCCTTTGAAAGGACGTGCCTACAGAAGCCCAGAATACACTTAGTTTAGCGTAATCTGTTTGCCTCAGCATTACCATTTTTGCTTAGACTTTACCCCGACACACTTTGAATCTGGCACAGGATACACATAGATAAGATAAATTTCTAACTGGTTTTAGGTTTTAGGAAGCGTTCAGGCATTCTACTGCAGGCCAAGCTGGCGGCCCACCCCACCCCCTGGGCAAATCTCCATCAGATGCAGGACAAGGACAGAGCCATAGAAATGATAATAGACCACCTTTTGGTCAAGGAGTTTGTGGATTGCAAATATCTGACAAGTCTCTTGCAGGAAAACCCCCTCCCCTTGTCTCTTCCCCTCTAGCCCACTACCCGAGGGCATGAGATGCTAACATCTGGTGACCTCAAGATCTAAGACTCATATGACTAACCTACCCATCTGCCTGCTGTCCATCACCTGACATCAGTACCTGCGTTTACCTGCCCCTTGGTGATGACGTGGAACAGACTACCCCCCAATCACTTTAATGACCTTCCTCTATCCAAGGGAAATGGTTAAAAGTTCTCAGCCAGGAGCAGACGTTTTACCACGGCCTTGCTGAGCTATGGTGTGGCCCTGTGCTCTTTGAGCTATGTATGGCCAGGCCATGTTTTCTTAAGCTTTGGCCCCCTCCCCTACCTTAGGGGGTGAATCTCCTCTTTCTCTCTCTCTCATTTACTTTCTAAATGAACTATATTTTCCAATCTGACTTTTGTGCAATTCTTTGCATCTTTCATGCAGCATCAAATCACACACTAGGCACCCCATACCCCCGGCAGGCCTGACCTGACATCTTGGTGGCCCCAGTGGGAGTGTGGGACCCTAACACACTTTAATACTACAAGGATCCTCGTGCACAGATTATGGTACAAGAGCAGGGCCTCAGACCTAAAACTTCTGGTAACGTCAGTCGTGGTAGGAAAGCTGACTCTCACCAGCAATTGCTGAAAAACATTTCATTTAAAAATGGCAGTAACTCAGCCGGCCTCGGTGGCTCAGCCTATAATCCCAGCGCTTTGGGAGGCTGAGGTGAGTGGATTGCCTGAGCCCACGTGGTAGCTAGCCAGGCGTGGTAGCGCATGCCTGTAGTGCTACTCGGAAGACTGAGGTGGAAGGATCGCCGGAGCCCAGCAGGTCGAGGCTGTGGTGGCCGGGAGCGGTCGCTGCACTCCAGTCTGGGCGACAGAGTGAGACTCCAACTCAAAAAAAAAAAAAATGGCAGTAACTACTAGACTAGTTTCAATAAGACCTGAATGGATATACATCCAACATGATCCTGATTTGGGCACTTTGGGAGGTAATAATGGAATCCAGAGAAGACGGAGAAACAAGAAGAAAAAATAGGGCACGTCTATGTCTAAAAGCTTGTTTTCCCTTAGAAATCTACATAGAACAAGAGCAAAAATATATCAGAGCCACAATGAGCTCAAGACTGAGATCAAGAAATAGTAACATTAGTTGAAAAACTCATGATTTTAACTTCATAAATTAAAAATATCCTACCTCAGCCGGGCTTGGTGGCTCAGCCTGTAATCCCGCGCCTTTGGGAGGCCGAGGTGAGTGGATTGCCTGAGCCCGCGGGTTCGAGACCCGCCTGGGCAACTTGGCGAGACCTCATCTCTACAATAAATCAAAAAATTAGCCATGGCAGTGAGTGGAAATTGCCAGTGAACATTGCCAGACAATATTTCAGTTGTTGTGTATGAGGTAGGATTTTTTTTTTTTTTTTTTTTTTTTGAGTCACAAACAGTCGCCCAGACTTGAGTGCAGTTGCCGCAACCGGCCCCCCCACCCACCACCAGCTGGGCACCGGCGATCCATCCGCCAAACCCAT
>CAUYQG010059681.1:0-18522 GCA_963574415.1 Tarsius wallacei | reverse complement strand
ATTTCGCGTGCCCCCCGCTGTCACTGGGGGGGTGGCCCTGTTGGGCCCCTCCCCACCCTTTGGGGGCAACACTTTCACACAAAAAAAAAAAAAAAAAAAAAAAAAAAAAAAAAAAAAATTCTAGCCCGACAATCTCTGTCTTTTAATTATAGTGTTTAGATTATTTATATTTAATGTAAATGGCAGCATGATTGGTTTTAAATATATTATTTTGTTATTTGTGTTTTATTTGTATCATTTGTTAATTTCCCATTTTCTGCCTTCTTTTAGATTAATTGAACATTTTTCGAGTTTTAATTTTATCTCCACTATTGGCTTATTAGCTATATCTCTTTGTTTTATATTTTCAAAAGTTATTCTATGTTTGAAAATAAGCATTCTTAACTCTTCACAGTCAACTTTCAAATAATATCATAAACTTCACATATAATGTTTAAATCTCTCGACAGTATGCTTTCATTTCTCCTTTCCATTTTTGATGCTATTTTCCTCATAAATTTTATCTCTACATATGTCAATGACTCTACAGTACACATACAATTTATGTTTAAATATTGTATTTTCTTTAAATAAATTAAAAAATAAGCAGCAAGAGTTTTTTATTTCCCCACTTATTTGCTATTTCTGGCACATTATATTTCTTTGGGTGGATTGAAATTTCCATCTGGTATGATTTTCCTTCTGTCTGAAGAATGTCCTTTAATGTCACTTATAGCTCATGTTAAATGATGAATTTTCTTCATTTTCATGTTTCTCAAAAAAATCTTTATTTTGCCCTCATTTAAAAAGATATTTTCACCAAGAATAGAACTCTAGGTTGACATTTGTTCATTCTTTTTTAAATTGTAAAAACAACGTATTATAAAATTCACCATTATAGATTTTTTCTTTTTTTTTTTGAGTTGGAGTCTCACTCTGTCGCCCAGACTGGAGTGCAGTGGCTGCTCCTGGCCACCGCAGCCTCGACCCACTGGGCTCCGGCGATCCTTCCGCCTCAGCCTTCCGAGTAGCTGGAACTACAGGCATGCGCTACCACGCCTGGCTAATTTTTTTTTTTTTTGATTTATTGTAGAGATGAGGTCTCACTTGCCCAGGCAGGTCTCGAACCCGCGGGCTCAGGCAATCCACTCACCTCAGCCTCCCAAAGGCGCGGGATTACAGGCTGAGCCACCAAGCCCGGCTATAGATTTTTAAAAGTGTACAGTTCAGTAGTTTTAAGTAAATTTACAGCTTTGTGAAATAGATATTCAGAACATTTTCATCTTGTAGAACTGAAAGTCTATCCCATTAAACAACTCCCCTGTTTCTTGCCCCTGCAGCCTCTGGTAACCACTATTTTGTTTTCTGTTTCTATGAGTTTGATTACGTTGTATCTCTCATATAAGTGGAATCAAACAGTATTTGTCCTTTTGTAACTTATTTGTTTCACTTAGTATAAACAAGGTCTACCCATGTTGCAGCATGTGATAAGATTTTCTTGCTTTTTAAGGCTGCATAATATTTCATCATATATATATATTTTTCTATTGGGGTCTCACTCTGTCATCTAGTCTAGAGTGCAGTGAATAATAATAATAATCACAGGTCACTGCAGCCTCAAACTCTTGGGCTTGAGTGATTCTCCTGCCTCTGCCTCCTAAGTAGCTGAAACTACAGGTGCTCACCACCATGCCCAGCTAATTTTTTGTACAGATGTGGTCTCGCTATATTGCTTAGGTTGGTCTCCAACTCCTGAGCTCAAGCAATTCTCCTGTCTCAGCCTCTCAAAGTGCTGGGATTATAGGCATGAGCCACTATGCCCAGCCCATTGTTTGTATATACCACATTTCATTAACCAGTGGCCATTTAGGTTGCTTTTTTCTCTTGGTTATTGCAATTAGTGTTGCTATAAACATTGGTATGCAAGTATTTATTTGAGATTCTGTTTTTAATTCTTGTATGCCAAAATGGGATTGTTGGACCATATGGTGGTTCTGTTTTTAATGTTTTGAGGAACTTCCATACTGTTCCATAGCAATTGCACCATTTTACAGTCCTACCAATAGTGCACAAGTGTTCCAACTTCTCTACATCTCTACCGATACTTGTTATTTTCTGTTCTTGCTTTTTTTTTTTTTTTGTAGTTGCTATCTTAATGAGTTTGAGTTAATACCTCATTGTGGTTCTGAATCTCATATCTCTGATGATCAGTGATGTTGAGCATCTTTTCATATACTTGTTGGCCATTTATATATTATCTTCAGACACATGGCTAATTAAGTCCTTTGCCAATTGGGGTATTTTGTTGTTGTTGAATTGTAGAAGTTCTTTTTAACTTTTTTTCTTTTTACTTTACTTTTTCTTTTTCTACTTTTGAAGGATATAAGAGTTATTTATATATTCTAAATATTAACTCCTTATCAGATACATGATTTGCAAATATTTTTTTCCCATTCCGTAAGTTGCCTTTTCAATTTGTCTATTGTAAACTTTGATGAAAAAAGTTTTTAAGTTTGATGTAGTCCCATTTGTCTAGTTTTTCCATTTGTTGCGTGTAGACATTTGTTTATTATTTTTTGTTGGCACTTTAAGATACAATTCTTTTGTCTTCTGCCCTGTATAATTTCTTAAGAGATGTCTGTGGTATTCTTATCTTTGTTTTTCTGTGTTGAATGTCTTCTTTTCTCAGGACATTTAAAGAGATTTTCTCTTTAGTATTGCCTTTAAGCAATTGAGTTATATAGTTTTGTAGTGATTTCTTTTTTTGTACTTTTCCTCTTTGGGTTTACTGAGTCTTAAATTTGTGGGCTTATAGTTCTCATCAATTTTGGAATATTTTCAACCATTATTTCTTAAAATTTTTTTCTATCTCCTTTTGCAACTTTATACTACATTAAAGTTCTTAATATTGTCCCACAGATCACTGAGCTCTGTTAATTTTTTATAATAATTTTTTTTCTATGCTTTATTTTGGATAGTTTTTACTGCTGTCTTCAAATTCCCAAATATTCTACAGTATCTAATCTTCTATCAATTTCATCTAACAACATTTTTATTTCTGATATAACAAATTTCATCTGTTTCTTTTGACTGATTTCTTTCTTTCTTGATTATGACCCATATTTTTCTGTTTCTTCTTATGTCTGATAGTTTTTGTTTGGTTCAGGTTGTAAACCAGGTTTATCTAATCTTTTAAAAGAGTTTTTGGCTGGGAATAGTGGCTCATACCTGTAATCCCAGCACTTTGGGAGACTGAAGGGGGAGTATCCCTTGAAGCCAGGAGTTCAAGACCAGCCTGGGAAACATAACAAGACATCTGTCTCTACAAAAGTTTAAAAAAAATTAGCAGGCATGGTGGCATGTGCCTGTAGTCCCAGCTACTCAGAAGGCTGAGGCAGGAGGTTAGTTTGAGCCCAGGAGTTTGTGACTGCAGTGAGCTATGATTGTGTTATGCATTGTCTTCTGGGCAACTTTTGAGATGAGGGAGAGCTCATCTCCAAAAAAAAAAAAAGTTTTAAAGGGCAAATCTAGAGTAGCCTTTCCACTAGGGCTAATTGAAACTCACTTTTTAGATTGATCCTCCTGTGGTCTTTATTGACTGCCCCATGTAGCCCATGAAGTCTTTGATTTTCACTGGTGGGAACTCAAACTATTCCTGGCCCCATGTGAGCTCTAGGAATTGTTGGCTTATAACTCTTCAGTACATTTTTTTTTTCTCAGAAGTTATTTTTTGCCTTACCTCAGGGTGTTTCACACTCTGCAATTGCGTAATGATATTCAGTCAAAGATTCCAGAGTTCCCCTGTGCAGATTTCTAGAACTCTTTCTCCAGATCGCTCAACTTTGTCAGTATTCTGGCCTGCAAAACAAAGCTACCTGGGCCTCTTGAACCTCACCTCTGTCTCCTCTACTCAATGAGGTTGGGTTTCTCCTTCTTGCACAGCAGTTCAGAAATTGCCTTTAGGCAAAAAAACCTGGGCAATCATAGGACTCACTTGATTTATTTCCTTTCTCTCTGGGATCACAGTTCTTTGTTGTCCAATGTCTGCAAATAGTTATTTCCTGTATTTTGTTCTGCTTCTTCATTGTTTACAGAGGAAGGATAACTTCAGACCTTGTAGCCAGAAGCGATTTTGCCCTAACTATTTTGAAAACGCTCCTTTTGCAGACTTTACACACTTCTAGATAGAGTCTGGTAATGAAAATCACTTAATAAATACTTTTTGAAAAAAATGGATGAATAAATGAAACCTGGAATTAGATTGAGCCACATGAAACTGACAATTTTTGATGATGGCCAACTTACATGATTTATGTAGTTTTATATTATACATTTCTAATTTGAATTAGCCAAGAAAAGCAGATTGAAGTTGAGGCAGTTATAGTTTTAGTGACAGAGCTCAGCCAAGGATGGATCTTTTGTGTTTCAAATGATGTCTGGAACTGTGCATCTGGGAATCTTAGGACACTTCTGTTGAACTTATTTTTCAAAGAGAATGTTGTAGTGTATCCATGTGGGCTTTGGGGTTTTAAGTCAAATTATTTTTCTTTGAGGGGAAGACTTTTTCTCTGATTGGGTTTACAGTTCATTCAAGGAGTATATCCTTGTTCCTCATAGACTCAATTGAGTTGTGTACTGATAAAAGAGGTCATAAGAGGAGATTTCAACCTTGTCATCATCAGGGTAACCAAGCACAGTGACACAGTCTCTATGACCTCGGTTTCAGGTCTTTTAGCAGGATTGTAGTTGAACTCTTTTTAAGGAAAACAACCTCACTAAGGAGGTAGGCATGTTATTGGCTGTTGAATTTGTGGTTGCGATGACCAGGAGGGACAGAAAGTTTGGGGATTTATGAGAGCAGGTGACAAGGCTGTATTAGTGTGTCACTGTTAAATGTATGAGATGGGCCGGGCTTGGTGGCTCAGCCTGTAATCCCAGCGCTTTGGGAGGCTGAGGTGAGTGGATTGCTTGAGCCTGCAGGCTCGAGACCCACCTGGGCAACTTGGTGAGAACTCAACTCTACAATAAATCAAAAAAATTAGCTGGGTGTGGTAGCACACGCCTGTAGTTCCGGCTACTTGGAAGGCTGAGTGGAAGGATTGCCGGAGCCCAACAGGTCGAGGCTGTGGTGGCCGGGAGAGTGCCACTGCACTCCAGTCTGGGTTGACAGAGTGAGACTTCAACTCAAAAAATAAAAATAAAATAAATAAATAAATAAATAAATAAATATATGAGCTGGAGAACTAAGCTTGGCAAATACCTCAGCAGAGGGTGATTGAAGAAAGAGCCAAAGTTATTGTTCATGGATAATTGCCTGTTGCAGTTTTAGTTTCACTATTTCACAATATTGCACAATAAAGATACTGCATGTGCACTTAGAAGAAAAGTGTTTTATAGGTAACCAGATTGCAATGAATTTCACTTAACATCACAGCATAGTAGTTTGTGAGAATTATTTTGTCAGCTTCCTACAAAAGATAGTAATGAAATGACCCACAGTCCAGGGGGTTTGGCATTATTGCTTCTCAGAGTATAAACCACCATTAAATGTTGTCAACGTTGTAATAAACAATAAGTTTGGATAGATAGTTGTTAAGAGTTGAATTTTGTCCCCTCCACCATTTTTTTTTGAGTTGGAGTCTCACTCTGTCGCCAAGCTAGAGTGCAGGGGTCCAATCACGGCTCACCATAGCCTTGACATCATGGGCTCAGGCAATTCTTTCACCTCAGCCTCCCAAGCAGCTGGGATTACAGGCATGAGCCATCAAGCCTGGCCACCTCCACCAAATTTGTATGTTGAAGTTCTAGCTCCCAGTCCTTCAGAATGTGACCTTATTTAGAGATAGGGTCTTTACAGGGATTATCAAGTTAAAGTGAGGTCACTAGGGTGGGATATAATCTACTATGATCGGTGCCCTGATAAGTAGGGGGACATTTGAACAAAGAGATAGTCAGAGAGGGAAGACAATGTGAAGAGACATGGGAGAAGATGGCCGCCTACGAGCCAAGGAGAAAGCCTGGCAACAGATCCTTCCCTCACAGCCCTCAGAAGAAACTAATGGCATCAATGTCTTATCTCGGACTCCTAACCTGTAACATTGTAAGACAATGAATTTCTGTTGTTTAAGCCTCGCAGTTTGTGGTACTTTGCTATAGCAACCAAAGTGAACTAATATAAGGGTTGTTTCAGAACTGTGTGTTATATATAGACTGACTTGGTAGGAGAAGAAACATGTAAGAGCAGTGGGCTGCCAGAAAACTCCTTGAAACTCTGAGACTGTCAGATAGGGTGGACAATCAGTGATTGTCTTTATCCATTTTGCAGTTTGATACAGCAACGCTTTTCATTAGAAACAGAAGTACAAATAGGTAAAAGGATGAGTCAGGGATCAAAAAACCTGCATTGTCATGTACATAATTCAAAGGAAGATAAACAAAGACAGAGAGGCACAACTGCACATCATAGACTGACTGGTGGAAGAAAATAGTAGAAGAAAGTGGATTATAAGCAGAATAGGGCAAAGTAGCAGACCTAACCAATAGTTTACTAAGAGCTTAATACTTGGTGCTCATCTGGGAGGAATTTAGGAGAAGTAGCTCGAGATTTGAATTTTCTGTGTGCGTTGTGAGGAGAATTTTATGGCTTCAAAAGTGATTATTTGAGGTTCATAGATGATTTGGAAGAAAAGAGTATAAACGCTAAATTTTGCCATTGGTATTTTCTTTTTTTTTTTTGAGTCGGAGTCTCACTCTGTCAGCCAGGCTGGAGTGCTGTGGCACGCTCACGGCCACCACAGCCTCGACCTGCTGGGCTCAGGTGATCCTTCCGCCTCAGCCTTCCAAGTAGCTGGAACTACAGGCATGCGCGATCATGCTTGACTAATTTATTTATTTATTTATTGTAGAGATGAGGTCTCACCAAATTGCCCAGGCTGGTCTTAGGCAATTCTTTCACCTTGGCCTCCCAAAGTGCTGGGATTATAGGTGTGAGCCACCATGCCCGGCCCTGCCATTGGCATTTAGAAAGTTAATATCATACTGCAACAGCTATTTTATACTCTGTTGCTCTGAAAGATGATGAAATATATGGAACATGTATACATCTTAATATTTTAGTTGGTGTTTAGGACTTCTGATGGTCTCTCCTATTTTTATCTGTCTCTTTTTTTACTCCCTATGAATTATGTGAGTGACAATGCAACTTTTTGATCCCTGACTCATTCTTTTACCTAGTTGCTCTTCTGTTTATAAAAAAAATGTTGCTGTAGTTTAAAATGGCAACAGTCCCAATGCACAAAACAAAGAGGGATGTCCAAATGTTACCTCCCAAGCCATGGGGCCTTATTAACGGTGGAAGTAAAAAGCCCCAAGACACTCTCTGAGTGAGTGAGGTTGCAAGAGGGGGCCCCAAACCTGTCAGCAGTCTGTGATCATGAAGGCCGTTCCTGCTTCTCTGGCCAGTGTGTGATTTAAAAAGAGTTGGTCAGTGCTTCTTGGCTAGATTATGACAGTTCCCAGGCTGTGAGGAGTTAAGCCAAAGTGGTTTTCATTAATTTGCCTTCTCCCTGAAGATTTTAGGTTCGCTGTTTCAAAGAAAGCTAGATACCACACTGAGCCAACTATTTGGTGAGAAGTTTCTCCTCTGGGAGAGAGCCGTTTGCTGCAATTCCAGCCTTGCAAATGTCAAGTGTTACTCATTCCCGCTTTGGCTCTTGTAAGAATGTGTAGTCCTTCTTTTTTATTTTAATTTGAGAATGTTTGCTTCTGCTAGTAGCTCAGGGAACTTTTACTTGCTGTTTGAAATCTAACCCTGGAACACAAAAAGTATGACTAATCCTACTTACTGGAATTTCAGTGTTTTCATCAAGGCCGCAGTTTCCATTTCCAATTTTATATAATGAGGGCAAAATACCAACTGGCAAACATACTCTTTTTTCTTTTTGGTTGCTATACATCAAACTATCTACTGTGTTATAATAAAAAGGGACGCTGCATAATGGTGATTTTTGCAATTGAAAGAAAACTGTTTCCAAAGGGATTTAAAGAGGATAGTTCATGATATGAGTCCCTAGTTAAGAGATTTACTCCATGAAACCTTAAAGTTGACCTTTCAGTCACTTCTCATCTTCTGCATGAGCACAGTAAGGATATGAGGTTATCTCTGTCAAGAGAAATGACATATACGAGGGAGACACAAAAAGCCCCGGAATTATCTTTTTGAAGGGCATGTCCCTTGTAGTACACTTGGAATTTGTTCCTCCAGACCAAATGGTCAAGCAAAGATTTATCTGGCAGTTTTGAGAAAGGCGCATGATGATTTGTGGAAGAAATGTCCCAAGTTGTGGCAAACAGATGATTGGTTCTCTTCTACCATGACAATACACCTGCCCACACCACACTGAGTGTTCAGCAGTTTTTGACCAAAAATGGCATGACATCTGTGCCCTAACCTCCTTATTCACCCAATCTTGCCCCGAGTGACTTTTTTTTGTTTCCCTGGGTTAAAAATGTCCTCAAAAGGAAATGTTTTGCCCATGTGGAAGAGGTGAAACAAAAAAACAGCAGAAGCACTAAAAGGCAACAACATTAAGTTCAAAAACTGTTTTGAGCAGTGGAAAAAGCATCAAATGGAGAATACTTTGAAGGTGACTGAAGTTTGTCATGTAAGAATAAATATGTAATTTTTTATATAAATCCATTCTGGTTTTGTTTTTTGTTTTTTTTTTTTGACACTGGAGTCACAGCCAATGGAAAGATTTTAGAACAACATACAAAGACTCATGCTGCAACAATGACTTAGTTAAGCAATCGTTGTGCTGACCCTTGGGAAGATGAAAGAATATCAGCTAACCAAAACCAAGTTTGTGTCTTCTTCCTCAGAAGTCCTTTATCACTTCCTTATGTTTTAGAGCTCCAAATGTGGGTGTCTGGAATGCTGTTGGGAAGAACTCCTATGAGGAAGCATCAGTGGAATTGGGTTGAGACTCACTGACCAGGCAGTTCTTTTAAGGCAAGACCTGACTAGCTTGAAGGGAATATACATCTTAATTTAGAATGGCCTAAAAGAGATTTCTGGTGCCTTCTGCTCCAAATAATCACCTGGAGATTCAAAAACTATAGATTCCCAGGTCTCATTCCCAGATTTTCCAGCAAAGTGAGTCTCTGTATTTACTTTTGCTTCCAGATTATTCTGGGTGCAGTAACAACTGGGAAGCTCTGGCCCCAATTTCCAGTTTGTAACTGTGGTAATGCAGAAATTATTTTGAATTCTTGGATCAACTCTGTAGTGTCTGCTGAATTTGGCATGTAAAAGCAATTTTGTTTTCTTTTGCTTTCTTTTAAATCTATAGCTCACCCTAAATCTCCTGTTGTTCATGTGGCATCTTTGACTCCTCATGGGCCGGTACACTTCTGAGTCAGTAAATAAGCTCTCTACTGGAATCTTTTTTAAGAAAAATAATGTTCTGGATGTGGGTGGATATCAGAAACACCTGTGAATTCTTGAAAATATGTTTTCTCCAGATCTATGAAATCATAGCTGTAGGGAGGGTTCCAGACCTCCATTCTTATATAAGCCTCAGAATTGGTTTTGAAAAGCAGTTAATTTTGTGAATCTGTGAGTTATACTAATGGGGAAGAGTATTGATTGACTGGCATTGGATACTAATTAAAGCTGAAATGACTCTAGAGAAATCACATCAATTTGATTAAGATGATTAAAACTATTCATCTCACTATTCTATGATTAGACTCTGAATTTGATCAGTGGATATTTGGTAGTAGTTTTAAGTCCTATCGACAGGGGTGGGAGAACTCTTTATCACTTGAAGTATATACAAGGTTTCAGATACAGCTTAAGGTGAATCTTGATACATGGGAAGAATCTGAATAGGGAGTGACATAAAGAGCAGAGCATTCTGGGTGAAAAGGACAATATGAATGAAATGATTAAGATAGAAATTAGAATTCTGTGCTAGTAGGACAGTGTGCTTAACAGAGCAAAGCATATGAAGTGAGAGATAATGGAATATAAAACTGTACAAAGTGAACTGAGGTCTGAGAAGTGGCTTGAAGTTGAAAGAGGTCAGGAACCATTGCAATACTTTTGTGTGTGCACAGGAGTCAAGTCACAGCATTTTCTCTGGGTAGGGCTGTAGCAGTAACACAGAACTGTAGCAGAGCGAGAAGATGGGACTTGATTTAGGGAAGTGGCTGGGGGATTGGAGCTAGACAGATGTGGCAAATGTTTATGGAAGTAGCCTAAGTGAAAACAGTTTCCTTTGTGGATGACTTAGAAATTTTCTGTTTGAGAAAAGACCATATTATGCATAAGAGGGTATAAAATATCCCCACAATAGCAAAATAACTTTTTTGGTCAATTGGCTGCTTCAGCAAAAGCATTTAGACACAGCATGAACAAGATTTTTGGTTATGTTTAAGGGTGAAACTTTTTCAACTTCATATGAGTATACAGTCAGTCTAGTTTGTTGTTTGTGTAGCAAGCAGACAGGCATTCAGGTAGATGGGTATTGTGAGTAAGCCAGTATGACAAATGAGTATAATTAACTGTAAAGTTGCCTGAATAGTCTTTTCCCCCCAATTTGCATAATGTTTGCAATTTTTAAATGGTTTTATACATGTAAAGTGACATTTAAGTTTAAATACAAAGGTCCTCGAATTTTGTTGGCTTCCCTCCATAATACTCCTAGTATCTTTCACATTGATTTCAAAAATTGCCTGGTGTGTGACTATTTCCCTAGACACTCTATTATGTCATTTACCTCTGGCCTGATGGCTCCAATTGTTCTTTACATCTTCTTTCTCACTCTCAGAGTCTTGATACCAGAAGACTCCAGTCAGCAGAGGTTATTGGTCCATGGTAGAAGATGGACTCCCTCTGTTGTAAGAGCAACGCAAGGGGCACCAACACTAGCTGTGGTGCACTCTTGGAATCTGTGGATATTGGAGCAGAATGGAGAGCAATGAGAGTCAGAAAAGATGTGGAAATATCTGCTTTAAGATGTGGACATATCAGGTCCCGAGGTTGCAGAGTGGCTTAAAAGTATGAAAGCACTTAACTCGTAGAGATAGTTTTCCTGTACAGTTCCACTGACATTCACTGACAGGCACTGGGACTTTCAGAGCTGGACACAGTCTTTACTCTTGTGGAGACTTATCTCAAAATGAGCTCAATTTATGAAAAAAGCATGTGGGATTATAGACTATATACCAATCCATAAAATTCTTTGATCCTATGTCAGTTTTGTGTGAATAACTTGAGCCTTGCTAGAAGCAAAGACTTCAGACTTTATTAGATTCAATATTGAGTTTCTTTCACAACATGAAATTGAAAGGTGGACAGTATGTGATGGCTTAAAAAAATTTTTTTTAACAGCCCAGGGGCTTTTTCTCAGAGGACCAATCCAATTTCTTTTATACTTTTTTTTTCATTCTCCTAGGAAATTCCCAGAGATTGCAATGTTATTAAGCTCAGGAATTTCTTTCTTTCTTTTTAAAAAAAGTTCTAGTTAATTTACTTTAAACTTATTTTAATATTTCATTATATAAATATACCACTTTTTTTTTAACCCTTTCTCCTGTTGATAAACATGGATCTCTAGTTCTATGTTCTGGGAAACATAAACTCAGCAATTTCTCTTTTTTTCCTTTATTTTAAAGATGTGGGGTACAATTCAGGGTTAGATATACAAATGCTCATTATGCAGGTACCCCTGTTGAGGAGGTGTGCCCTTCTCTCCCTGGCAGTTTCTCTCAACAGCCAGTCCAACCATCCCCTCCCCTGGCAGTTTCCTACTACTGCTAATCCCTTTCTTATAGTATTATGATAATTGTTCAAGGTCCACTTATGAGTGAGAACATATAGTACTCTGTTCTTTGTTTCTGCAATAGATCACTGAGTATGATAGACTCTAAATCCATCCAAGTTGCTGTGAAGTCCATATGTTTGTTCTTCTTTATGACTGCATAATATTCCATTGTGTATATGTACCACCTTTTTTTAAAATCCAAAACAGCTTCAATGGGCATGGTTGGGTCCATGTTTTTGCTATTGTGAATAGAGTTGCAACAAATATGCATGTGGCTCAGGAATTTCTTAGTTTAAATCTCTCTCTGATCACATGTTTAAAAAATGGTCTCAATTATTACTATGTGCAATAAGAGAAAGATTATTTGTCCATTATACTGTCAAATACAATAATGCCAATATAAATTTTCTTTAATGAACAACAAAAGCTTCTGTTCAGTTACAAATTTTTTTTGAGTAAGTGGCAGCTGGAGATTGAACTTCGTGCTATTACTTAGGTTAATTGCATCTCACGTTACTATGTCTTAGTGGGGGCAATTAAGTAGAATGATAATTTGTTCATGTTATAATACATTTTGTCTTTCTAATTCATCTATGAACTCCTATAGTTCCTCTTTCCTTCAGGTGTCTGCTCCTTCACAGGGAAGAGAATGGCAGGAGACTCATTTATAGCTTAGGCTACTTTGACAGGAAAACATTAGGGTTCAACTCAATTTTGGCATCATCATCATCATCATTGTCTCTTCATGAAGGCAGAACCACTGGACATGTCAACAGCTTACTGGGAGATTCCTTCTTATGATGGGCCTTCTAGCCATACCTTGACCACACCCCCAGCGGATATTCAAACCTAAGGTTAGAAGAAAAATGCTCTGTATTAACCCTTAAGGATGTCTGACTAAACTTATAGTAGTTGTCTCTCAAGTATGAGGGATAACCAAGCTCAATTCATGCTTCGATATTTTTGAAAGAAAGTTTAAAAGAATTTTCATCATGGAGAAACACTCTGAAGTATAAGTATGTCCAAGAAGACTCATGTATTTCATCCTTTTCTTTCTAATTGGAATGTTTAAAAGCTGGATAACACTGCATGAGAATGTTAATTCATGCTTTGGGTTCAGATTCATAGCTCAGCATCGTGTGTTTATTATGGGTTCACCAAAGGTTGATTTTATTTATTTTTTAATTGTATAGTCCTCAGTTTGAAAGATAACTGAGACTGATTCTTGACTCTATTAGGTTCCCTTTTCCCTGGACAGTGCTGTTAACATCAGATATTGGCCTTTGTTAATTCCAGTGCCACAAACTCCCAGCAGATGTCATTGTAAGGCAGATTAGTTAGACTTTTCTGGGTAGTGAATAGAATTGTTGTATGTAGTAGTGATGTGTGTATTGGGTCCTGGTTTTAATTCATTCTGGTATCATCAGAATGCAGTTTGTTATAAAGAGGTAAAGATATTCCTGCGATTTCTACCTGTCTTTCCATAATGTGGGAGAATTGTAAGTTAGAGAACAAAGAACATAGGCTTCCACACCCAAGCATTTCCTGTGCTACTGCTGGGGGTACCAGCTTAGCACAAGGCATGACTGTGCTCTGTGTGGGACAGAAGAGCCATGGGGAGGAGACACATCAGATAGTAAGCAAGGGAATTGAGGTTTCAGATGAGGGAGTCTAGATCGCACGGCCTTAGTTCTGAAGGGAAGTTTCAAATGGGCATAAAAACATGTTTCCCAGTAGAGCACATAGCTGGTTCTTATCTGAAAAAGAAAAGTAAGTTATATTGGAACTGCCTAACTAAGTTCATGTATATAAAATTCAAATAGTAAATACCAGTTTTCCCCCAGAGAAGGCCAGGACACATTGGCCTATTTACTATAAACATAAATGAAAGTCAATCTAAATTCTTCTAGATTTCCATGTAGAGATATGGTGATACATTTTTGTGACCTATGATGATCTCATTCTATTACTCTTCAATATTAGATAAGAGCTTATTAGTCACTTATCATTTTTGTGCCATTTGATTAGATTTTCAAAACTAAAATCCATTGAGGATCCCCTTCAAAAAAGCCAGAACTATACCTTGTTTGGTATAGTATTAACTAACAGACTAGTTGCTTGGAAAATTTTCATGCAATGTATCTGGAAATCAATTCTTTTATAAAACTGCAGACATCAGGCAAGGGGCACACCATCAAAGATGGTGGGGTGATGGTGTGAGGGAATAAATAAAAGACATGAACCACATATAAACTTGAATATGGAGTTGGATATCTCCACTTAACTGACTCACCAGACTAACCAATTTTTTTTCTTCTGAAAAACATGCGATCTGATGTGTATATCATTCTAAAGCTAGGCTAGCAGGATCCTCACACTTCTGCCCCCAATAATAGACTTGTGTACTTGTCAACAATTGGATGTCTTTGTCCTGTTCCATTTTCACCACCTACACATGCCTTAGAATTAAAATGGGTAATTGCAATATTATGTAAACCTATGAAAAATGACTGCAAAATAAGAGGGAATCTTTATTTCTGTGAAAGCTAGTGCCAATGCTTAGAAAGACTCAAGAAAGAGACATTACAAGATTTGCTATGAAATTTGAATGTGGGTGCAACAAACAGAAGAGGTTGGGGGAAAAAGAGAAAATCATGAGGGATCCTTGCTAAAATTTCTGCAAAAACATTTCTGAGTTCTTGCTCCACTTAAAAGAAAGAGAAGCTGGAATTTGGGAAGAATGCCTTGTGGGTGTGAATTGTGTAGGAAATATTATGTAGATATCTGATGAGATAATATGCACACACACACAAAAAGTCCATCTACATTAAAAGATTGGTGAATGAATGTTTATTCTCAGGCTTTAAGTTATAATATTTGTTTGAAAAAAAATTCTCTACTTTTTCAACTTTTCCAATTGAGCCACTATCCATCTTGGTCTCACCAGACGAAAGTTTCTGCCCTGCATTTTAAAGATAATTTTTAATTGTAACCTATGATTTGAGAATATAGTCAGAGTTTATGCTACAAGGGACACTTCAGAGGAGCTCAGTGATTTTCTAGGTGTATGTTGTTCTCTTATTTAAAAAAACAAAATTTATAAACAGGTTAGGTGAATCCTTTACACTGGTGAAATACTTTTTTGGTTTAGAATGATTTTGTGCCAGGTAATGATATCAAGCTTATTTTTTTCTATGGAATGTGATTTTGTTAATTTTGTAAATAATCATTCTGCCATACATGGTGCTTGTGGGCATGGTGAAGTTCTTGACAGGCTGACATTGGATAAGAGGTTGTGAAAACTAACCCAAGTAAAGGGGGCTGAACCTTGTGGCAAGCCCCAGTCAGCTTTGGTTCATGGTTAAGAAAATTCTAGTTTGAAGTGTAAGAGTGAAGCATAGAGTATTCTGGACCAGGAGTGTGTTTACTTTTTTAGGCTATGTCTTTTAGCACTTAATTTAACCCAACTTTCTAAACCCTTGCAAATATTAAAAAATAAGTACATGCTATGCCCAATTCTGGTCTTGCTACACATTCTTCTACCCTCACTTATGAGCAAAATAATGAGGACAGGAGGGATTGTTGTGATAACAAAATAATACTCTTCTTGGTTGACCAGGTTTTTTTTTTTTGAATTGGAGTCTCACTCTGTCGCCCAGACTGGAGTGCAGTGGCATGCTCCCGGCCACACAGCCTCGACCTGCTGGGCTCTGGCGATCCTTCCACCTCAGTCTTCCAAATAGCCAGAACTATAGGCGTGCACTACTATGCCCAGCTAATTTTTTTGATTTATTGTAGAGACGAGGTCTCGCCAAGTTGCCCGGGTGGGTCTTGAACCCATGGGCTCAGGCAATCCACTTGCCTCGGCCTCCCAAAGTGCTGGGGTTACAGGCTGAGCCACTGAGCCCAGCATCCATGTTTAACTCTGGAGTTGTTCACCTTTAAAACAATTCTGAGGTTGGGATGGGACTGGAGGGACCTATCTTTTGCAGGGAAAGACCTCATTTGGAGGTTTTCAGGTGGTGACAGGCAGAGATGGCAATGGGAATGAAGGACAGAGATGGAAGGAAGAAGGTGAAGAGAAGGGAAGCTTAGAAGGTGAAATAGCACTTCTTGGAAGTGCACTTGGCTTTCTTTTGGGCTCTAGCGTGAAGACATTTGCTTATTTGCATTACTAGTTTCATTAAACAGAACAATAAGCATTGATCATGTATAGTCCAGATCCATACACACTTCTCTTAAGCATTTTAAATTAAAGCTTTTCCTTCAAGGATTTGATCTTGTAAAGCAAAATGGCATAATTGGTTTGAGAATGATAATTTGAAGAAATATTGATCAGAGTAAGCATGTTCTGTGGTAAAACAGAACAAGCAGAATACTAGATTCCAAGTACCATTCATTTTGCATCAGAGACACTTAATTATAGTGGTTATGTGAAATTCATATTTCAAAAAAAGCAACGTTTTCTGAAAGGATGAGAATAAAACATTACACCCATGTAACATAAAGACTTTTCCATTGCTGAATCTAAGCATCTGGGGAGAATTCCCTGAGTGACTCTTGGTGCATCTGAAAATGGGATTGATCTTTGAGCTGTACAGCCACATGCCAAGATTTTGACTGCTCCCTTACTCTGTCAGTGGGATATTGTTTTGGGGGTGACATTTTACTTAACCTTGGCTGAGAGCCCTTCATTTTATGCTTCTGGTGAGTTGCTGAATTGTTAGTGTTCCTAAACTTTGTTTTATCCCCAGAACAGAATGACCTCAGGCAGCCTCAGTTGGAGAAAAAGTATACTAGCTTTTAAAAATTTTATTTTGATAATCAGGTAGCTTGCGGTCTTGGAAAAAGTGCTGGGCTGGGTATTGGAAAGTTTTGGTTCTTGTCATTGTGCTGCCTTGGGTCATCTTGGCTATGACATTTTAATTTGAGGCCTCTTTCTTCAAGGACAGAATTTTAAAATTCGATGGAGAAAAACCTTAGTTGCATTTTCTTTTCTTTTTTTTTTTTTTCGAGTTGGAGTCTCACTCTGTCTCCCAGAATGGAGGTCAGTGGCCGCACCCGGCCACCGCAGCCACGACCCGCTGGGCTCCCGCGATCCTTCCGCCTCAGCCTTCCGAGTACCCAGAATTATAGGCATGCACCTCCATGCCCGGCTGATTTTTTTTTTTTTGATTTATTGTAGAGATGAGGTCTCGCCAAGTTGCCCAGGCGGGTCTCGAACCCGCGGGCTCAGGCAATTCACTCACCTTAGTCTCCCAAGGCGCGGGATTACAAGCTGAGCCCCTGAGCCCAGCTGCGTTTTCTTTCTTCAGATTTTCCTACAGAGTTTTGGGGAAAAAATTTAAATGAAATGACATCTAAAATCCACTTTATATGTTGCATTTTGGATACTCTGATTATAAAGGGTATACTTGTAATCCACTTTTGTTGATTTAAAAAATGGGGGTACATTCTTGACTCAATTTCTAGACCACAAGCATGACTTCTGCCAGGAACAGAGCCCCAGGTGGTCTAAGTTTTGGTTTTTAATTTTTTTTTTTCTTAATCTCCTCCTAACAGATTCCCTGTTTGGACTGGACAGAACTTTTGCCATGTGATTTTAATGTGGTTGGAAAGATAGCACAGGCTTCACACACGGGGCAGTGGCTGACCAGGCTGTTCTGCTTCTGCTTTCCACCAAAGCTTTCCACAGATTTTATTTAACACTTAAAATATTATTGTTTTAAGAAAGGAACAAGTGGTAAATTCTTAGGGCAAAATTAATGAAGGTTGAGATGAATTCACAGATGATTTTTTTTTTAACTTTCAAGGTGATAGGCGCTTTGGTACCACCTTCACAAATGCAACTACTGCAGCATTCAGGTAAAACATGAGAATACTGTTAGTGGGAGTGTAAACTAGTACAACCTCTGTGGAAAACAGTTTGGTGATTCCTAAAAGATCTAAGAGTCAACCTTCCATACGACCCCACAATCCCACTACTGGGAATATACCCAGAGGAACTCAAAACACTCTATGAAAAAGATACTTGCACACGCATGTTTATTGCAGCACTATTCACAATAGCGAAAACACGGAACCAACCGTGCTGCCCATTGGAAGAGGTCTGGATAAAAAAGATGTGGTACATATACACGATGGATTATTACGCAGCCATAAAGAAGGACAAAATGATGAGCTTCGCAGCAACTTGGATGGACTTGGAGTCTGTAATACTGAGTGATCTATCACAAAAACAAAGAACTGAGTACCACATGTTCTGACTCATAATTGGACCTTGAACAATTATTATAGTACTATAAAAAAGGGATTGGCAGTAGTGAGAAACTGCCAGGGGAGGGGGGTACACCTCATCAATAAGGGTACCTGCATAATGAACTTTTATATACCTAACCCTGAATTGTACCTCATATCCTTAAAATGAAAAATTAGCCGGGCTCGGTGGATCAGCCTGTAATCCCGCGCCTTGGGAGGCTGAGGTGAGTGGATTGCCTGAGCCGGCGGGTTTGAGACCCGCCTGGACAAGCGAGACCTCATCTCTACAATAAATTAAAAAATTAGCTGGGCGTGGTAGTGCGCGCCTGTAGTTCCAGCTACTTGGAAGGCTGAGGCGGAAGGATCGCCGGAGCCCAGCAGGTCGAGGCTGTGGTGGCCGGGAGCGGCCACTGCACTCCAGTCTGGGCGACAGAGAGACTCCAACTCAAAAAAAAAA
>CAUYQG010059679.1:0-19978 GCA_963574415.1 Tarsius wallacei | reverse complement strand
CCGGACTCGGTGGCTCAGCCTGTAATCTTGCACTTTGGGAGGCCGAGGTGAGTGGATTGCCCGAGCCCGCGGGTTCGAGACCCACCTGGGCAACTTGGAGAGACCTCATCTCTACAATAAATCAAAAAATTAGCCGGGCGTCGTAGCTACTTGGAAGGCTGAGGCGGAAGGATCGCTGGAGCCCAGCAGGTTGAGGCTGCGGTGGCCGGGAGTGGCCACTGCACTCCAGTCTGGGTGTCAGAGTGAGACTCCAACTCAAAAAAAAAAGAATTCAGTCAGATGCTCTAATCTAGCTTCATCAATAAATCGCTTCCGCTGAAGTGGACTGCCTTGCTGGACGGCATGCCCTCTTCATGGGGCAGCCTCCTTCCAATAACTGACTGAACACAGCTTCTGTGCCCTAACTTGGGACTATTCTGGAAGGTCATCTGTGTTGAGGTCCCCAAGAGCACCTCCAAGTTTGAGGATTCACTAGGAGGACTCACATAATTCAGCATGAGATTGTATTCATAGCTATGATTCCAACAAAAGGATACAAAGAAAAAAACAGTCAGCAAAGGAAAAAGGCATGGGTACAGAGCCTGGAGGAAACCAGGTATAAGCTTCCAAGAGTCTTTTCTCAGTGTAGTCACACAGGGCACACTCACTTCTTATTGCATCGAATTGTGACAATATGTATAAAATGCTATCAGTGAAGCTCATTAAACAGTGTCCAAGGTTTTCTTTGGGACTGGTCATATAGGCACCCTTTGTCTAATGCTTTCTCAAAATCCAGACTCTCAGAAGGAAAGCAGGTGTTCGGCATTAGCCACATTGTACAGTTTGGTGCAGTGAGCTACTCTTTTTCAGTTAGGGAATGGTGGGAAGCCTCCCCAAATCCAAGTTCCCAAGTATCATCCAGGAATCAACTGTCCAGGCTGTTATGACATTAGTCTCAAATCTAATGTTAACTCATTTTCGCATACTACCCAGATTTAGAGTTTTCTGTGGGGTTAGCCAAGGTGCCACCTTCACAGATCCACAAGTTCTGGGAGCGGCGCCCCCACCATACCTCTCCATTCAATTCACTCTGGCCCCATGAAATTTAGAACCTGCAAGATGATGGTGGACCAAGGTACATTCAATCAATGTGTAACCCTGCCTACAGCTGCTGTGCCAGATGTGGTCTCTTTGTTATGCAGATTAACATGGCTATGCGAACATGCAAAGCAACCACTGATCTCTTCCATCCTTACTAGAGAAAAGAATCAGAAATAGCTCACATCCACCTGGAATAAAACAACAATACACAGTCTCTCTCTATACACACACAGTATTATTATTGGATACAAATCTGTCAGGAATTCCTCTGCTGTCAACTGACCATAAACCATGGAGCACAGGTTACTCCAAAGTATGTACAATACAGTCTTTCCCTCAATGCTATGAAATGCTCTTGCTTCTGTTACAACTGAAAGAGACCTAGACCAGATAGACATTCTACAGAAAATCATTAGTTCACCCTGTTGATGGATTACATTAATCCAATAGATAAGCAAGTAGTGACCAGTACACTGGAGGCTTTGATAAAGCACATGTGCTCCAGAGGGTGAGATAAAACCTAGGAAATTCAGGGGCCTCTATCATGAGTACAATTTCAAACAAGTATCCAGTGATCTAGGGCATGCTAAGATAGTTTCTCTAAAACAAAAGACATTATCACAACTTGCATGTCCCACTTTGAAGAAGCAAGCACAATGCCTCCTGATAGGCCTCTTTGGATTCTGAAGGTAGCATATTTCACACACAAGAATACTGTTTTCCCTTATAGACTGGGTGACACATAAGGTTGCTAGTTTTGAGTGAAACTCAAAGCAGAGAAAGGCTCTATGACAGGTCCATAGTGTAGTAAAAGCTGGTCTGCCACTGGGGCCATCTAACCTAGCAGAGCCCCTCTATCCAAGTTATTGTTAGAGGGAAAAGATGTGGAAAAAAGTAAAACTCTATAACGTACTCTTCATTTTTCTCTGCCCATTTTATTAAACAACTGAATTATAAAAACCACATAACACATTACTGGAGAAAATATTTTATTTTTCAAATAAATAATGGATTTTTCACTCCAGTTATTTCTGTAATAATTTTATCCTTTAATTAAAACTAAATATGTTTAATACATTTCACTTCTTCTCAAATTAAAGACCAAAAATACCTTTAGCAACTAAAGTCTATTTCCAGAAATTTAAACTTGATATGGAGAAAAATTTCACACATCAAGTCCTTTGTACCCGGCCTGGTGCTGAGGTTGAACTGGTGGAATGATGGGTTCAGGATCCAGAGGCCACTCTGAGATTTAAGGTAAAGTGGACACTTTGGTTGCCTGAGGAACTTCTTGATGAAGAGAACTTGGGTTTTGCTTTAGACAGGTCAGTTCTTTCCTGGGCTAGGCTGGGACCTCTGGGAACAGAGGACCAAGATATATGCTGTGTGCAGGCATTTGTTTGGGGAAGCAGGTGGGGAGAACCCTAATTTTAATGCCAAATTTCTAGTAGTATCCATTTTTTCATAAGAATAAAGAACAAATGGGCAGCTCCGGTTCCTTAATGACACCAATATTTTGCCCACAGTTACCTATTTCTCGATGATACTAGCTAGGTCCAATGAGAAAGAAGGCCTGAGTTTACCATGAACACGGGTAGGAAATGTGACTGTGGCAGAAGCTGGGATTTTGCCCTTGGAAAGAGCTTCTAGGCTTGATGTACTCTACGCAGCCAGCAGATTGCTGGAATTTAGACATGCTGTGTTTGGGTTTATCTTCCTCTTATTGCTCTCTATTGTCCGTTGACTTTAATGTATATACTCATAAATAGAGTGAGGGAAAAAGTCTCTATCAAAGTATCTCCATAAAACCTAAGATCATACCCAAACTTTCTATTAGGGTGTCCATTATAAATTAAATAACTAAAATAAATAATGCATAGCTAATGAAAAATTTTTTGTTTTTTGTTTTGTGTTTAAGGTAGTAAAAACATGACCTCAGTGATTTCCTCTTAGCATAATGTTAATCTCTCAAATATGGGTAAAATTCCATTTAGAGGGAAGGTTTGGTATCCTACATAAAAACATAACAAGCATGCAAACATAAAATTCTTAAATACAAAAAATTCAAGTGACCATATCCTTACTGATATTAATGTAACACAAATAAAATTACAATGAACAAATTAGCACAAAATTCAATTAATTTTTTGTTAATACAATGAAACATTTGATACTCAAATTTTAACCACGATAGCATGGACTTCTGAAGGAGGTTTATAAATGTACATGTGCTTCTTAGCAGAGTGTGGTTTTTGCAAATGGTTTTAATTCTAACCCATAACAGTATGACTTTTCATTTCAGTTGTTTATAGTAAGAAATTAGGAGAAAAGCTAAATTTCTGACACTTGGATCAGTCAGGAAATAGCTAAGTGTTATTCTTTTGTACATTCGGTAAGAAGCTATTCTAAAACTGCTGTTTAATGACCTGTTTCTCTAAATAAAAGTCCTTGGACAATAATCTACTCTCCTAATTAAAGGAGAATATTCTAACCTTTTCTCCAATTCTATTTCAACTGAAAGAGCCAAATTCATTAATTTTTAATGGCTTCTTTTATATTTTGTATTTTTTAAGATGCCAGCAATATTACTTTCTATAACATACAGAGCAGCATTAAACGTATTCAGCTAGTACTGGCATATAGATTTTTCAATGAAATCAGTGTTTAGACATGTGAAAGCAAACTAACCATCAAATGTACGGCCCTTTTTTGGTTTTGTTTTTAAAGCTATTTGGGTTTACATCAAAGTGTTCCTAGTGAGTAGGAATGATGTACTGTATTGAAAAACTGAGACTTCATGAGTATCTTCTTAAACTGGCTCCCAACAGCTTTACGAACCAACATATCTTCACCACGTGTTATTCTCAGGGTCAGTTCCTCAGTACCACATGAAGCCTTGGAAAAGGATCCTATTATTGATAACTAAAGCACCTTGGATTGAATCCAAGATGGATATGTGTTATAAATGATTCTGCTTTGTAGTAAAATATATTTAAAGTAAAACTCAACGTACTTACCATAAAGCTTGTAAGTGAAGGTACTCCTTTGAAACCAAAAATCTGATGCTGCTGAAGCAGGAGTCAGTTCTCTCTACTATAGCTTAGTGTGGCTAATTTGATCCTATTTCCTTAGTCCTGTGGAATTTTCTGGCAATTTTAACATATTACAATAGTGACTTGGCACTAATATAGGTCTATAAAAACAACTGTCACAAGTCACACAAAAACATGATAACTATCACAAATTTCTGCACATCTTCAAAAAACAGTCTTTGGGTAACTAACTATAATGCATAATGCTCCAGAGAATCCAAAGAAGCACTTTAAATGACATATTTGGCAATGGTAAATGAGAATTATTTTCTAAAAAAGCTGTACCAACATCAACTTTAAGTAGAACATAACTTGACATTATTTCATGAAATATAGTCTCGTTCTATGCTCTCCTGACAACACTCCCAACAGAAAGCATCCAGTCTATTAGCTGTTTCTTGGCTGATCAGACATTCATCCTTTAATTCCCTGATTGTCTTCCTCAATGATTTTTGAAAACGTTTTTCTCGGTCTAAAACATTCCGTAGACTTTCCTTGGTATCCTCTAGCTCGCTGATCACGTGATCTAATTTATGCTTAAGTTTCTTTGGACTGTCCATTACACTGTAGCTATGTTCCTAAAAACATAAACATCAAGTTATTAAATCAGACACACAAGTAGTTATAACTTATAACTAGGTCTCAGTTATTTCTTTATTTTTGATGCATAGAGAACATCTTTAAGTTGGTGATATTTACGGGCTTAAAGTACATAGGAAGAGGATAGGGGTAGAAGCAATATTTAGGGAGCCAAGGGCCTCTCTCCTTTTACCAAGGCTAGGCATACACAAAGAGTGCAGAATATTATGGATGGGAAGGAAGCCCTTCTCATCTGGGAGGAGATATCTGCTGTGAACATCATGACAATTGGAATGACTATACAGCTTTTGTTATTTGAGTGTGGTGCCAGTAAGTTTAATTTTTACCTATCAAAGATTTAAATTGTTAAATTTTAAACTGAGTTACTTTATTTTGATGACTATTTCACTTTATAAGGGATGACAGGAAAAGAGCACTAGAGTACGTTCTCAGGCTGGGTGTTAGAGATTTAGGGAGGACTCAGGTCTTGAAATTTTGAAAAGATAATATAACTCTTCTCAATATTTATTATGGTTATGCTTAACTCATTCGCGATTGCTGATGTGAATTTATGTCATTCCAAAATCTGTTCCTGGTTGCTACTGCAGTGAATTTACGTATTTGCAAATTCTGTTTCTGAATGCTGCAATGTTGTCAAATGTATGTGTTGTTATATTTTGCCTGAAAAATAGTGAAGCAAGGAGAGATAATTGAGATAATTATCTGATATTGACTGTGCAATGTTGTTATAGATTTACGTAGATGGTAAAAATTGCAAGTGGGTCATTATTTTGTTGCGATTAGTGTTGTATACTTGTATTTTGATATTTCAGGGCTTTCATGCTTCAACGTTAAAAATAATTTACCATAATTATGGAAAATGGAGAAATAGATGCTGATAAGATTTCTGAGTTCGAAGGTAAATCCAGTGAACTTATTAGTGATAGTGAGACAGACAGTGAAGTGATGATGCAATGTAAATGGAGAGAGAGAGAGAGATATATATATTCGGTTTATAATCTGAATAAAAATACAAAGTATGGAATGACAGAGTGGTGCCTGAGGTAAATCCTGGATATGTCTGCAACTTTTAGCTGTACTGTGAAAAAGGTGACAAGTTAGAAAAGACCAATTTCACTTGTGCTTAATGACAGAAGTATGCGGCAACCAGCTCTCAGTATTAGGAAAGTGAAAAATTTGCCAATTGCGAATGTGTTAAGTTTGCTGGGTATGCTTTTATTCTTTTTCTTTTCTTTCTTCTTTTTGAAATCTCACTCTGTTGCCCAGGTTGGAATGCAGTGGCATGCTCATGGCTACCACATGGCTAACCTGCTGGGATCAGGCAATCCTTGCCTCAGCCTTCCAAGTAGCTGGAACTACAGGTGTGCTCCACCACACCTGGCTAATTTTTTGTTTTATTGTAGAGACAAAGTCTCACCAAGTTTCCCAGGTTGGTCTCAAACCCCTGAGCTCAGGCAATCCTCTTGCTTCTGCCACCCAAAGTGCTGGGATTACAGGCATGAGCCACTGCACCTGGCCTTTTCACTTAAAAATAGAGAAAATAACACTAACATATATTATATACTAGCAAATAATTTTGAAAAGCTGTTATTTAAGATTAAAATTAGTGTAGAGAAGTTTTGCTTCCAGCCAAGATGAATTAACAGAGACTAGATTGACTCCTACCTAAAAGGACTAACAAATGGCCAAAAGACATAAAACTGCCAGGCTCGGTGGCTCAGCCTGTAATCCCATGCTTTGGGAGGCTGAGGTGAGTGGATTGCCTGAGCCCGTGGGTTTGAGACCCGCCTGGGCAAGTTGGCGAGACCTCATCTCTACAATAAAAAAATCAAAAAATTAGCTGGGTGGAGTAGCGCGCGCCTGTAGTTCCAGCTACTTGGAAGGCTGAGGAGGAAGGATCGCTGGAGCCCAGCAGGTCGAGGCTGCAGTGGCCGGGAGTGGCCACTGCACTCCAGTCTGGGTGACAGTGATACTCCAACTAAAAAAAAAAGAAAAAAAAAAAAAGACATAAAACAGTTTTTTTGAGATAATGGTTATAGGCAAGGAAGGCAGCTGTTGTGGAGAGATGGGAAACACAGAGCCCTATGATTGCCCCAACTTACTGCCTGGAGAGAGTTTCTAGGCTTCAGTGCAAGGAGGGGAAACCCAGGCAGACTTTGGCAGACTGAGTTGGGCAGATAGCACAAAACGTCCAGGGAGACCAAGGTAACCACAGTTCACAGGACAACACACTAGAGAGAAGGGAGCTACCCAGAGAAAATGCTCAAGATTTCAGAGGCTGCCTCTTGAGTATTTCACTAAGTGAGATCAGCACCAGCATGTGAGAAAACTACTCAAGGCTGAGGAAAGAACAACCAGAAAAGATTAGGAGTGCCCTGTGCTCACAGGGCATGTGCACGGAACACCAGCCCAGGTTTGCGAGATGCTGAGTATACAAAATGGTCTTGCCTCAAGAGTGAAGAACAAACAGTCCTTCATACTGAGCACTTTTCCAGTCTTGTCAAACAAAGCAAAATCTGAAAGGATCAAACTGTTTTTAAATAACTGTACTCCAGAACAATGCTCAAAAAAAAACCAAAAAACAAAAATATCTATCATCTAACAAATTAAAATCCACAACATATGGCATGCAAAATTCACCTGGTATGCAAATAAGCAGGAAAATATTAACCATAATAAATCAATCAATGTAAACTAACCCAGAACTGACAAAAATATTTGAATTAGCAGAAAAGAGAATTAAAAGTTATTAAAACTGTATTCCCTATAGCTCAAAAGTTAAGTACATAAAAGACAAAAAAAAACTCAAGTAGAACATCTAGAGACAAAAACTACCATGTGTGAGGTGAAAAATACACAGGAGCCGGGCTCAGTGGCTCAGCCTGTAATCCCGTGCCTTGGGAGGCTGAGGTGAGTGGATTGCCTGAGCCCGCGGGTTCGAGACCCGCCTGGGCAGGCGAAACCTCATCTCTACAATAAATCAAAAAAAAAAATTAGCCGGGCGTGGTAGCGCGCACCTGTAATTCCGGCTACTCGGAAGGCTGAGGCGGAAGGATCGCCGGAGCCCAGCAGGTCGAGGCTGCGGTGGCCGGGTGCGGCCACTGCACTCCAATCTGGGCGATCGAGTGGGACTCCAACTCAAAAAAAAAAAAAAGAAAAGAAAAATACACAGGAGAGAACGACATGGTCAACATTTCAGAAGAAACAATTAGTTAATGTGAAGACACAATAACAGGAACGCTCCAGTATGGACTATAGACAGAAAATGGGACAGAAAAAAAAGAACAAAACATTAGCAACCTGTTGCACAACTTCAGACAGCCTAATATACATGTAATCAGAGTTCCTGAAGAAGAGAGAAGAGGATTTGGGATAGAAAGGAATACTTAAGAAGTCATGGCTAAATTTTTTCCAAGTTATCCACTCAATGAAAAAGCTCAACAAATCCCAAAGAAACATAAAAAACTAAACCAAGATATATCATCATCAGATTAGTCAAATCCAATAGAAAAGAAAAACTCTTAGAAGAAAAAAAAGAAATGTTAGGTACAGAAGAAAAAGATGAGTATATAGTAAATTTTTCATTAGAAACAATGCATGAGAGGGTACATCTTTATAAGAACTAAAAACAAAAATCCCAAAATAATCAACCTCGAATTTTATATCTAATGAAAATATCCTGAAAAAATGAAGGCTAAATAATGACTCAGATACAGAAAGGTTGAAAAAATTCATCTCCAGCATAGCTGCACTACAAGAAATTTAAAATAAGTCCTTTAGACAAAATGATACCAGGTAGAAATATGAACTTACACAAAGGAATGAAAAGCCGGCTGGGTGTGGTGGCTCATGCCTGTAATCCCAGCACTTTGGGAGACTGAGGCGAGAGAACTGCTTGAGCTCAGGTTTGAAACACCTGGGCAACTTGGTGAGACCTCGTCTCTACAATAAATAAAAAAATTAGTCAGGTGTGGTGGCACGTGCCTGTGGTTCCAGCTACTTGGAAGGCTGAAACGAAGTATTGCCTGGGTCCAGCCTGGGCAACGGTGAGACTCTGACTCAAAAAAAAAAAAAAGGGGGGGGGAATGAGAAGCCTTAGAAATGTTAACTACATAAGTAATATATAAATTTTTCTTATAATTTTAATTTCTTTAAAAGATAACTTACTGTTTAAACAAAAATAATAACAATGTGGTGTAGGATGTATAGCATATGTAAAAGTGAAATGTATGACAGCAATAGCACAAAGGTTGAGAGAGAGTTGAAAGTATAATAATTCTTATATGTGAAGTGGAATATCATCACTTGAATGTAGCCTGTGATAAGTTAAAGATCTATGAACTGACAAACTACTACAATAGAACAAAGATTTATAGCTAATGAGTCAAAAAAGGGAATAAAATGGAATTATAAAAAATTATTCAATTAATCCAAAAGAAGGCAGAAAGAGGAGAAAATGGAATAAAAGCAAATGGAACAAACAGCAAACACAAAGGAAGACAACAGATTTAACACTATTATAGCAATCATCACATTAAGTATATAACCCAATTAAAAAGGCAAAAATTATCAGATTAGGTTAAAAAAAAGTACAAGACCCAAAAGTATGTGCTACCTACAAAAAATGCACTTCAAAGATAAAAAAGACACGAATAGGTTGAAAGTAAAAGAATGAGAAAAGATATACAACCATAACACTAATAAAAAGAGCTACAATGGGTATAGTCTTATCATCAAAATTGATTTCAGAGGAAAGAATGTTACCAGGGATAATGATGCAACTTCTTAGTAATAAAAGGCTTAGTTTATTAAGATATAACAATCCCAAATGTTTATGTACCTAATAACATTGCTGCAAAATAAATAAACATAAACAAAATTACTGACAATTGCAAGAATTAGACAAATCCATAAAACGAGTAGACAGAAACTCAGGATAAAGAAGACTTGAACACCACTATCAAAAACCGTGACCTAATAGCCATTTATAGAACATTCCAAGTAATACAAGCAGAATACACATTCTTTGCACATGCTTACAGAACACTTACCAACACAGGTCATATTCTGAGCTATAAAATACATCTCAACAAATTTAAAAGATGGGAGAATTGCTTGAGGCCAGGAGTGTAAGACCAGCCAGGAGTGTAAGACCAGGCAACAAAGTGAGGCTTCTACAAAAAATACTGCACTTTAGCATGGGCGACAAAGTGAGACCCTGTCTCAGGAAAAAAAAAAACATTAAAAAAAGCTATACAATGTATATTCTCTGACTATAACAGAATTATATTAGAAATAACAGAAAAACACCTAGAAAATTCCCTAATATTTGGAAACTATATAACACACTTAAAAATAACTCATGAGTCAAAATAACTCATGAGTCAAAGAACAAATGGAATTTGAAAGTATTTTTAAACTGAATAACAATGAAAATACAACATACTTAATTTTTCAAATGCTGCTAAAGCAATTCTTGGGGAGAAATTAATTCCACTAGATGCCTACACTAGAAAAGAAAAAGCCTCAAATGATATTAACTTTCACCTTAAGAAACTAGAAAGTCGGGCTCGGTGGCTCAGCCTGTAATCCTGCGCCTTGGGAGGCTGAGGTGAGTGATTGCCTGAACCCGCGGGTTCGAGACCCGCCTGGGCAACTTGGCGAGACCTCATCTCTACAATAAATCAAAAGATTAGCCGGGTGTGGTAGTACACGCCTGTAGTTCCAGCTACTTGGAAGGCTGAGGCGGAAGGATCACTGGAGCCTAGCAGGTCAAGGTTGTGGTGGCCGGGAGCGGCCAGTGCACTCCAGTCTGGGCGACAGAGTGAGACTCCAACTAAAAAAAAAAAAAAAAAAAAACCCTAGAAAAAGTTGGGTAAATTTTACTAAAATAAGAAGAAAGAAAATAATAGAGGTAAGTGGAAATCAGTGAAGTAGAAAACATAAAAGAAAATCAACAGAAGCTAGTTCTTTGATAAGAGCAAGAAAATTGATACATCTCTAGGCAGACTGATCAGTAAATAAAAGAGAACAGAAACAAACTGCCTGCACCAGAAACAAGACAGATGACATCACTATAGACTCTGCAGATAGTAAAAGAATTAACAAGGAAATGTTATGAGCAACTGTGATGAAATGGACAAATTCTTTGGAAGATACAAGCTACAAAAAAAAAACAACAACCAACCTTTTCCATAAAGAAAACTACAGTCCAGATAGTGTCACTGGGGGAATTCTATCAAATATTTATAAAGCAAATAATACCAATTATATAGAAACTCTTCCAGAAAATTGAAAAAATTGGCAATATTTTCCAACTCATTATTTGAGGTCTGCATTATTCTTCTGATACTGAAATCTGACAAAGATGTAAAAAGAAAAATCTCTGAAGGCCAAATATCTCTCTTGAACATACAAGGAAAGATTAAACAAAAATTTAACAAATCTAATCCAACAATATATGAGGGATAATGCATCATCAGGATAGTTTATTCCAGGAATACAAAGTCAGCTTAACATTAGAAAAAGCAATCAGTATAACTCATCACATTAACTAAAAGAGAAAAATCATATGCTCTCCCAATAGATACTTAAAGACATTTGACAAAACTAACATCCATTTCTGATAAAAACTTTTAGCAAACTAGGGAAAAAAGGGCACTTAACCTGGCAAAAAGCACTTATGAAAAACCCACAGCTAACATGTTTAACAGTGAAACACTGGCTATCTTCCTCCTAAAATCTGGAACAAGGAATGGGGAACCTAAGATGGCCTAAACAACTTTGAAAAAGAGTAAAGCTGGAGGACTGACACTGCCTGATTTTAAGAATTATCATCAAGCTACATTAATCAGGATAGTACAACAGACCTGTATTCCAGGCCTGTCTCTAACATGAATGGGTAATGTGATGGATAAATAAATGCAACTTTGAATACTCTGTATGGGTGTGACTATTTTTCAAGAAAATCTAAAGTAGTAGCTATTTTTTAATTAGGTATTTCCATATGGAAAATATAGCAAAGGGAAGAATCAATTATTTTCTTGTTAGAAATATCGTTGCAAAAAGCATTCTCTGGACTAATTATGTAACCAAAAGATTAACTACCATTGTATTGCTATTGCATACATATAAATTACAATGATCCTGGAAAAAAGTATTATAAGAAAAAATATCAAACACCTAAAAACCTAGAGTTTTGATAAAATTCTGAGAAGTCTGATCCTGATGGAGAGCACATATTCATCTTAGAGTATGAACATTAGCCCAGTAAGTAATTTTACTTACAAAAATGAACTGAGATTGGAATTCTTCAATACATGAGGAAGCACCAACAAGCTGGTGATTGTGGTTTGTGACTGGAAGGGTTTTGAGAGTGAAGTTTTTTCTACAATGAAGTTTTTCTCTTTTCCCCTGTTAAGAACAGTTAATAACAATCATTGAGATACTTTTGTCCTTTCTTAAATTTTTATTCCTTTTTAACTTTTTGTAATAGAATCAGTACCACTTTTTCCCCCCATGGACATTGCTTTTAAAAGTTAATACATTCCACTTAGGTTATTTTAAAATAACTTTCTGAAAACAATTCTAAAGTTCATCTGAAAACAAATTTTCCTAAAAATGAAGAGTGACAATGAAAGAGGACATATCCTACAAACTCCCAGTACACAGTAACAAGACTTAAAAGAGTGTGCTACTTTCTTAGGGCCAGACAATACTCTTATAAATAAATCAAGTAGATAAATACATTCAGGGTAAAGGTGGCATTCTAAATAAGGAGAATAAGGCTAAAAATCATGCTGTAAAAATCAACAAATCAAGAAAAGCAGTTATATTCTTTATGTCTAGTAAACCACAATGAAATTCTATGTACTGAAAATTTATGTAAAAAAGAAAACCACGAGGAACTGGAAAAAATATAGACAGTATTTATATAAACTTAAAGTGTGAAAGGCTAAAGTCATACAACATAAGAGAAAATATAAAATTGAGTACATTAAACAAAGCCTGAATTTCAAAAAAATAAAACAAAGCGATAAAACAAAACCAATGCCTTATTCAGAACTAAAGACAAACAACAAAAGTTAACCGGGAAGGGACATGGGGGGTGGAGAGGAAAAAAGTAACTAACATAGATAAAAGTAAATGATTAATATCCTCAATATCCAGTGTTTTTACAAAACAGCACAGAAAAAGATAATATAAGAGGACCTGAATAAGTCACAAAAGAAATTCAAATACCCAATAAACACATGAAAAAATGTAGAACTCACTAGTGTTCAAAGATAAATTAAAACAGTAAGATGCCATTTTTGCCTAGAAATTTAGAAAAATTTAAAAACAATTTCCAAGGATTAGGATAGATAGTCACTTTTATGCATGACCAATAGGGAAATAGATTGGGGCAAGATTTCTGGCGAGTCTTTGGGAGATCTGTCTCACAAGCAAAGCTTTACACACGTATATAATCTTTGATAGAACCATTTTATTTCCAAGAATTTAATTCAAGGAAGTAAGGATATGAGCCAGCAAAAATGTTCATTTTGATGCTACGTAAAATACTGAAAGATGACAGCCTACATAAAATAGTGAGAAGTGATTATATAAACTATGGTTCATATGTAGGGACAACTGCTATATGGTCATTAAAAATTGTTTCATGAAACTGACACTATCAAGTACTGGTGAGAATGTGGAACCAAAGGAACTTTTATAAGCTGCCAGTGGGGCTATGAACTTGTAAGACCACTTTGGAAAACTGGCAACATACACATCCCTAGGACCTAAAAATTCCCACTTCTAACAGGATGCATGTATATCCTACAGAAATGTATACATAAGTGCACTGAAAGACAAGGACAAAAATGTTCCTAGCTGTACCATTAATCACAGCCCCAAAGCAAAAAACAACCAAAATGATAATAAATATTAGAATGGAGAAATTAGTTCATTCATACAGTGGCATACTATATAGCAAAGAAAATACTTGGACTGCCATGCTACAATGTGGATGAATCACACAACAAAATGCTGAGCTATGGAAGCCAGAGTAACCATTTATTTATATAACTGATATTGATAGAAGTCAGTCTCCTTGTAGAAATCTTTCACATCCTTGGTTAAATAGATTCCTAAGTATTTTAGCTTTTTGGCTGCTATTGTAAATGGAATTGAGTTCTTGATCTGATTCTCAGCTTGATCACTATTTGTGTGTAACAGTGCTAATATACAATATGTCCATATAACAAACATGCATGTGTACTGCCTGAATCTAAAATAAATGTGATACAATGTTTCTCACTTTCTGAACACAGAATAAAACTATTTCAGGAGAGACAAGTCAAGAATAAGTTGTGTTTTAATAACTTGAGTCAGCTTTAATGACACTTGCCTTGACAAGAGTTATAATTGGAATGCTAAGAAGTTTGCATCCTTATTGAGATTTTGTTTGCATAGGAATGAACTCACTTTTTCAAGGACATAATATCTAGATTCAAGGATTCAGTGTGGGAATATGTGCAGAAATTAAAGGCCCTGTTTGGGAATTCTATGGAGCAGAGGTTCACATACAATATTGACAATCTTTATTTGGTAAAGAATTCCAATCAAGAACCTATCTACCAAGAAAAAAGCCTCCTTCAAAGTAAGACTGGGCTAGTCTCCAATCAAGTTGGGATTTTTTTTTTTTTAACTTTTCACATAGGCTTACTTAGCAAAAAAGATGCTCATTCCATTATTTCACATGAAGCCTATTTCTCCATCATTATCCACTACTTTGGCCATTGCTCTCCACACTCCAGCTATACAGACTTGCTATCCATTTCTTAAGTAAGCAGACACAAAATAGTATAATCCCATAACCTTTTACCTTGTTGTTTCCTCTGATTGGAATAGTAATTTATAGACTTGTATATGTGTCTTGTTCTATCCCATAATGTGATGTAAACTCCATACCATTAACCCAGAGAGATCTTCCCTGACCACACTTTCTAATTTTAACTTTACAGGCAATATCTTATTTTTTTATTATATTTTCCTCATACTACTCAGTTTTATGTGGACCTTTATACATATCAATATTTACTTGATGACCAGACAAGAATGGAAGCTTTATTACCTATGACCTTGCATGTCCTAAGAATGTACAGTATATTCAAATGATGGCATTACTGAATGCTAACTCATATAGAACCCTTAAAAAGAAAAAGAAGTCAGAATAGTAGCTACCTTTGGGGGAGTAGTGACTGGGGAAGTGCACAAGGGAGGCTTCTGGGCACTGGTAAAATATATTGGTCTGAGGGGTTATATGAATGTTCTCACTTTATGAAAATTCACTGATTTGTATACTTATGATATATGCACTTTTCCATATATATGTTACACTTCAATATAAAGTTTAGTTTAAAAAAGTGACTGTCTATATAGGTTTCTCTTACACATGTAATCCATAGATCTGCAGCACAATCATGTGAGTGCTTGTTAAAAAATACAGATGCCTGTATGCCTACCCAAACTTACTAAATAAAATTCTCTGGGAAGCAGAGGATTCTATATTTTAAACAAACTCTCTGAATAATCCTTAAGTAGACTAAAGTTTGAAAGTCATTGTTGTGGAAAGATATTCAATGTCATAGAGTGTAGGAGCTAATAGTGGACTGTGAAGCCAAAATGCCTGGGTTCAAATTTAGCTACCACCTAGAATCTAGCTGTGTGACCCTGGGGAAGGCATTCTAGCTCTCTGGTCCTCAGTTTCCTCAAGTGATAAAAGGAGAATAATAATAATAGTACTTTCCTCATATGGTTGTTCAAGGACTATATGAGTTAATATATATGTAAAGTACTTAGAATAGTGCATGCCACATAGTAAACACTATATAAATACAAAAAAGCAAATAAAGGATATAGAGAGTAATTTTACTTTCATAAGATCATCTATACAAATATAAACGAATGTATGTAAAACACACAAATGACTGAAGATGTTCACAGTATTATCTTTGGATTATATTATTAATTTTTATTTTATTTTTCCTTCTGTAATCTAATTTCCTGTACATAAAAAATTTCTTTGTTGTAAGGAAATAGTTTTTGAAAGTTAGTAACTTACGGTTTATTTGCTCATGCCTACATTTCTTTTTGACTTCTACATTTCATCTTATTTTATAACTGGTCAAAAATTTGAAGAGGTGCTAATTTCCTTTATTCTAAAGGCCGTAAGAGCTTTTTTTTTAAAAACCTTGAATTCAAGGAGACATGTACAGGGTTTTTACACGGGTATATTGGTGAGGTTTGATACCCACATTCCTTTTTTTTTTTTTTTGAGTTGGAGTCCCACTCAGTCACCCAGACTGGAGTGCAGTGGCTGCTCCTGGCCACCGTAGCCTCGACCTGCTGGGCTCCGGCGATCCTTCCGTCTCAGCCTTCCAAGTAGCTGGAACTACAGGCGCGTGCTACCATGCCTGGCTAATTTTTTGATTTATCGTAGAGATGAGTTCTCGACAAGTTGCCCAGGTGGGTCTAGAACCCGCAGGCTCAGGCAATCCACTCACCTCGACCTCCCAAAGCACGGGATTACAGGCTGAGCCACCAAGCCCGGCAATGCCCACATTTCTTAACACATTCACAACTGGCAAAATTTTCACTTTCCTAATACTGAGAGTGGGAGAAAATAAAAAAAATCGGAAGCTGGTTGCCACAAACTTCTATTGTTAAGCACAAGTGAAATGGTCTTTTCTAAATTGTCACTTTTTCATAATACAGATGAAAGTTGCAGACATATACAGGATTTGCCTCAGACACCACTCTGACTAACATTCTATACTTTGTATTTTTATTTGGCTTATAAACCTGAAAAGATTGTCTTCCATGATGAGGTAAATTCACATCAGTGGCAACCAAGAACAGAATTTGGAATGACATAAATTCATGTCAGTGGTCGCGAATGAGCTAAGGTTAAGATTAAGATTATAACTAGATGAAATCTGGCTGGTAGGGAAAAAAAATCTTTAGAGAAAATTGTACAATATATTGTACATTATTAATATGGAGGTAGTCTCTACTTGATCACTCAGGTTCTATAATATGACCAACTGCAAAAAGTGTCCAGGACTGCTTGGGATGAGGAACACTTCTGGCTACTTCCCTTGTTTCCAGCTGTTTTTCAGTAGAGGCTCTTCCTGAGTTTTCCACATTGGAATCAACCAACCAGTCTATAGTTTCTGGAAGCAAATTCACTTTCAGGTATGTGACCTTGAGAGCTATTGGGCATAAGGCAGACAACCCATGACAGTATCACCGAGAAAAAATTAGAATTCAATTAGAATTTACTTATTTAACCCTTCTATTTTCTTTTTCTTTCTTTTTTTCTAGAGACAGAGTCTCGTTCTGTCATCCAGGCTAAAGTACAAGGCATAAACACAGGTCACTGTAATCTTTAACTCCTGGGCTCAGGTGAACTTTCCTGCCTTAGCATGCCAAATAGCTGGGACTACAGGTTGACCACAATGCCCAGTTAATTTTTTTGTTTTTATTTTTGGGGTCTTGTTATGTTGTCCAGTCTGGTTTCATCTTGGCTTCAAGCAAGCAATCCTCCTGTCTTAGGTTCCCAAAGTGCTGTGATTAGAGGCATGAGTCGCCACACCAGAACTCTATTTTATTTTTCTTACCTCTTCTCTCCTTTCCTTCTCCTGTTTTTATCTCTCTTTTTTCATTTTCTTCCTTTCTGTCTTACCTATGCTTTAAGCTTGCATGTACGTGGCTGTTATATAAGTATACTTTGATGCTGTTAGCGGTTCTGCTTTTGACTTCGGCTCTAGTGTTGAGAACTGCCAATTCAGAACTGCAGTTGAACCTTTTTATGTTACTCTCCATGTTTTGGACATAAATGTTGAGTTATTTTAATTCCTAAAGTCAATTTGCTTCACCAAACCTCAGTAATGTACAAATATTTTATGAGTGGCTACTGGTAAAATACTCCTATTAAACTTACAAAAGCTAAAGCTGAGGACTACCAATTTAAAATTCAAAGGACTTCAAATGAACGGGCAAACAATAAAAATGATAGCACGAGTGGTGAAGGTTCTTCAATAGTATCATAAAAAGTGAGTAATGATGATAAGCAGTATATCATAAACAAACCTGTAAGTGATATGGGGAATCAAAGATAGAAGGAACGACTCCAGGTTTCAGTTTAATATTTGGAGCACTTCTGTCAAAATCTGTCTTCTTAAAGTGCCTGGAACACAACACATCTCCTTTTTTAGGCTCCCACATGTCTGCTGCATTCACATCAAGTCTTTTCATTGCTAAAACCCATTTTCTTTTGACATTTTCATCTGTGGGGAATCTAGATAAAACCACACAAAAAATTTTAAATTAATAAACACTATTGATTTAATGTTATCTATACAATACTTGAATTAAAGTTATCATACAATTGTGGCTAAACGGATTCCTAAACTATTTTGTTATTACTCTTGGGAATGGCAATATTCAGGAAAGTGTATTTCATACTTTTGTAATTTTCAGTTTTAATATTCAGATTTGTCTGTCAAACATGCTTCAAACATCCGGCCCTCATTTCATTTTTCTCTTTATTATAAGAAAGAAAAGTTTCAATGGCTGTATAGCACCTTATAGTAAGATTCATAATTAAAGGTTTTTCTTTACCTACAGATGAGAAAGAATATTGCTTGGGCCTTTTTCCATCTGACATAATATATATGGAATGCATTCTCAATGAATAGGGCCCCTTGTACTTCTATTTTTCTGTCTGCGTCAGAAAACTGCTTTACACAGCATTTAATAGAGGTCTATAAATGCAGAATAAATGCAGAAGACAGCTGCAGAGTGTGAACTTCTGGAGATCAGAACTATTTTGAGAGATCTAAAGGCCAGTAACACTATCTTTGCCAAGTTTCAAGCTGGTTCAAATCCTACTGGGTAAGATAGGGTGTACATTCTCATTTTTATCTCCTTATATCCAACAAAGTAGTTAGCAGATCTTTCTCTAGTACATAGCACAATGCCTGGCATAAAAGCAGCAAAGTAAACCTTTGGCAAATGAGCACTTAGTAAATCTTACTACTTTTTCCTATGGCTGTCAGGAGAATGGCTAAAACACTCGATTTATCTGCACCACAGCTAAAGAATCCTGAACTTGTCATTTATATTTTTTCTCTACAACCTATGCTTGGTTTATTTCTAAATAGAAAGGACAATACAGTCAAGCAAAGATCCTTCATTCAGATTGTAAACTACATGTAAACACTGAATTTCTTTGAAAGTATGTTAAAATACAGAGTAATAAATCAGCAAAAGTGAGTCTGACGACATTTTTTTGTGGGACTTGGAAACCTTTGGAGGTATCTTAAATTTTTTTTTTTTTTTTTGGTCAGAGTCTCACTCTGTCGCTCACGCTGGAGTGCAGCAGCACACTCATGGTCATCGCAGCCTTGCCCCAATGGGCTCAGGCATCCTTCCGCCTCAGCCTTCCAAGTAGCTGGAACCACAGGCGCGCACCACCACGCCCCGCTAATTTTTTGATTTATTGTAGAGACGAGGTCTCGTCAAGCTGCCCAGGCTGGTCTCTAACCCCTGGGCTCAGGTCATCCTCTCGCCTCGGCTTCCCAAAGCATTGGAATGACAGGTGTGAGCCACCGCGCCCGGCCAAAACTTTTAAATGAAACTACAAACATGTAAAGCTATCGCTGCCGCTTCACATGTGACAAAGAGAAGCTTTACAAAGGGCGTGGGAGCGCAAGTTCACAACCGCTTTCGACAACACGTCCGAAGGGCGAGGCTGTGTCCCGCGGAGGCTTACACGTGAAACGTTAGCCCTCTCAGCTTGGAATTGGGCAAACAGCGGGAGGCGCATCCGATGGCCGAGCAGCATTTCACCATGTCAGCGGCTCATCCCAGCACTGGAAAGAAGAGCGCAGCGTCAGTGACCGGAGCCCAGAGACGCCTGCCCCCCGCCAGGGGTGCTTCGGGACCAGTGCCACCGGGTCAGCGAGCGGAGGGAGGCAGCTCCGCCCGTCCAGCGGCGTCCCGGGGCCCGCGGTAGATCGGCCGGGAATCCAGGTGTGCCCGGTGCCCGCCCTGCCCGCTCCCTGCTCCCCCGGCTCTCGCCCGGGCACGGCCTCTCGGGGACCGTCCCCGGCCCCCCCCCCCCCCCACCGGGCGCGGCGCCCCCCCCCCCGGGGGGC
>CAUYQG010059677.1:0-23262 GCA_963574415.1 Tarsius wallacei | reverse complement strand
GAAATCAGTCCCTGATGCCAAAAAGGTTGGGAACTGTTGGTCTACATGATTTGCTCTTATGATATTTAGCTGTCGTTCATTTATTTTTAACTTGGGTCTGATAGTCCAGCTTGGTACAGAGCATTTGCTTTGTTCTTGATTGGACTGTTACTTCTCATTTTTTGCTATTACAAAATGCGGGAGTTTCACTAGGCCCTACATCCAGAATTGGAATCATGCTGTCAAAGGGTTTGCACTCCTTAAAGGGGGCCAAGGTTATGGTAAAGTGTTTTCCAAAATCATGATACCACAGTCAGAACTGCAGTAGACTCATACCACAGCAATCTTAATATTGACATATGTTTACATTTTGCCTGTTTTGGTAAGTGGGAAATGATTTCTCATTTTGGTTTAAATATTCTTTTTCAAATTATTGAGAGAAAAAGAAAAAAGGATAGTTTTAGTTAGTAACAAGTACTGTTAATAAAACAAAATGGGTAGCTGTTAAGGAGCTAGGTGGTGGGGACACTGTAGAAGATCCTGTGATTTGAGAAGGGAGTGATTGCAAAGGGTGTGGTTTCTGTAATTTCCTTCCAAACGATTTTCTTTTAAACACTGGAACTAAGTATTCTTATATGGGGAGTAAGAGGGTAATAGAAAGATTCTCAGCTGAAGTCAGAGACCCAGACAAGTAGTGAAGGGAGAGAAAACTGTACTTTGGCTATGAAAAGGGGGTGGGAAGGGAGCTTATTCTTGCTGCCTCTTTATTCCTGGGAGTCTGAAGTAATTTGCATCACAAGAGGAGGATCATCCCAAGTAAAACATAAACTACATCAGAACAGAAAACAAAAACAAAATGCACAGACCTAAGAAGGATGAACCTGGCATAAATTATGCAAATATTTTGAACTTTAAAAAAGTTATTTCTATATATGTGAGTTTTATTGAATGAAAAATCTATGTGAATTTGTAAGAAAACAACTTGTTTATTTTAGTCCAAGGTAGGGTACTTCTGGCCTTCTTTGTGATGCTTCCTGTGGTCCTTTGAAAGCTTTTTCATGTACAAGCGGTCCAAAGGAATTCTTTGTTTCTGGAGACAAAACTTATCTTTGCTTCTCTACCTGGAACTTTCAGCTATGTAGAGCCCTCAGGAGTTGTCTATCCACTGTTGAGTAGTGGAGTATAAAGGAGGTCAAACTGATACAGCACCCCCAGGCCCCCAGGCAAACAAAACACAAGTGTTCACTACAGATCACATTGTTAGCATAAACTATCTGGTATGGCCCAAGGTCTCAGGTCAAGCAAGATATTCCAAGGCTCTTATCAAGTAGGATAAGGGCTTGCAAATTTTCTTCCAGGAGCCAGTCAAGGGCAAGTCTTTTCTCTGGAATGTGAGAGTTTTAAACACCCTAAATTCACTGGGTTAAGCTTTTACTTCACTTTGTGCTTGACTGTTGTGCTGCCTTCCAAATAATTTTGAATAGAGAGTTATTTAACTGCTCAAGGAATTATTTCAAAGACTTTGGCTTGTTTACAGAAAAAAAGCAAAGAATTAGCAATCTTTTATTATATATATATATATGCATATATATATTACTTACATGCAACTTTATATGCTATTTATAGATTTATACATATATAACTTGAATTTTCTGTAGTCTTACTCTGTAATAGTAATCTTCTTTTTTTTCCTTATTAATGTAGCAAGAACAAGGTTTCTTCCACATGAAAACAAGAGAAGATTTTAAACAATTATGTAGACAAACTCCATGCTGTGGTGTCACCCATGATCCAATGTCTCAAGCCCTCTGTGCTTCTCTAGCCAGTGCCTGCTCTAAGCCCCAGTTGCTTAGCAGAATAGTACTCAGGCTTCCATCAGTGCTGTAGAGAGACTAAAAGATGTGTTTCTGTATGATGTCCAGACCATTCAGGTTTGTCTGCTGCCAGTTCTCACTCTGCCCAATAAAGCAAGAAAAAACATGCCAGAGACATCAGAAACTTGTCCCTCTATTTTTTTCTAATGTTTGTCTAACAGGGGAGGGGGTATGAATGAGCAACTTATCAGGAGCAGTGGTTGTTGAGGGTAAGCTCAGCATCTAGCACTCCACCATCTGCCAACACTCTGTGTGGCTGAAGGGAAACTGTACAGATTTTCAGTAAAGGTGCCAAGACCACTCATTGTAGAAAAAACAGTCTTGTTAACAAATGATGTTAGGAAAACTGTAAGTCCACATACAAACAAATGAGATTTAACACTTTCCTGACTCACAAGGCAAAAATTAACTCAAGATGAATCAAAGACCTAAATGTATGAGTTAAAACTATAAAACTCTTGGAAGAAATTTTAGGGAAAAATTTCTATGACATTGGATTTAGTGATAATTTTGTGGTTATGACATCAAAAGCATAGGCAATGAAAGAAAGAAAAACACAAATTAGATTTAATGAAAATTAAAAACTTTGTGCATCAAAGGGTACTATCAAGAAAATGAAATGATAATACAGAAGCAGGGATGAATCTTGAGGACATTGTGCTAAGTGAAATAAGCCAGTTAAAAAAAGATAAATATTGCATGATTCCTCTTCTGTAATTTAGTATTCAAATCCATAGAAACAGGACATAGAATGGCAATTGCCAGGGGTTAGGCAAAGAGGAAAAGGGTAGTTGTTATTTAAGGGGTGTACAGTCTTAATTTTGTAAGATAAAAAAGTTCTGGATATACATTGCACAACAATGTGAATATACTTAATGTTATTGAACTGTACACTTCAAAATGGTTAAGTTGGTAAGAAAAAATCAAATTGTATATTTTAAATACATGCAGTATATGAAATTTATTGTCTGTGAATAAAGACATAAAACTTATTGTACTTCAATAAAGATATAAGAAACAAAATTAATTAATTAACTGATTAAAGGACAACCTACAGATTGGGAGAAAATGTTTGCAAATTAAAAATCAGAAAAGGGATTAAATAAAGAGCTCCTATAGCTCATCAACAAACAAAAAAAATCCAATTCGAACCTGGAAAAAACTTGAATAGACACTTTTCCTCAACAGTGGCCAATCACATGAAAACATTACTAGTCATTAAAGAAAAGTGAGTCTGAACCACATGGTCGTACCACTTTGCATCTGTTACAATGGCTATTGTGATAAATGAAAAATAACAAGTGTCGGTGAGGATGGAGAGAAAAAGGAAACAGTGTTTTTCTGGTAGGAACCTAAATTGTGCAGCTACTCCTATAGAAAACAATATGATAGTCCTCAAAATGTTAAACTTAGAATTGTCATATGCTCCAGCAAATCTTTTGGGTATATACCAAATCTTTTGTTATACACCAAAAGAATTGAAAGCAAGGACTTGCCCACCCATGTTCATTTCAGCATTATTCACATTAGCCAAACAGTGCAAACAACCCAAATGTCCATTGACAGGTGAATGAATAAGCAAAATTCAGCCTTAGAAAGGAAACCCAAAACATAAAACACAGACACAAAAAAACAAATACTGTATGATTTTACTTGTTCGAGGTAGCTAGCATATGCAATTTCATAGAGACAGAAAGTAGAATAAAGATTACCAGGTGCTTGGAGGAAGGGAGGGGATGAGGAACTATTGTTTAATGGTTACAGAAGTTCTGTTTGGGATGATGAAAAAGTTCTGAAGGCAGATAATGGTAATGATTGCACAGCATTGTGAAAGTTAATAATGCCACGGAATTGTACATCAAAATTTGTTAAAATAGTAAATTTTGTACTATGTATATTTTATAATGAGAAAACTCACAGCAGTATGCTTTTAGGCTCAAGAGAAAATACTTAATATCAATTTGATCGCATTTAAGATGATTTACATTCAGTGCGTATTTTCCTAAATGATCTTCTCTGCTTTATAATAATGGTAATTGTAATTTTTAAAAAATTCCTTTTCTGCCCCATCCCCAGTCTTTTTAGTGGTGATTTTTTTTCTTTTTCTAGCAAGCACTAGCTGCCTACAAAACAAACAATATTTCATAATGGGAAATAAGAAACTTATAAAATGAAAGTTTCAAAGCAAAGCCATCAGAAGTGACTGAAAGGGCATCAATAATCAATGTCACAAATAATGTCAAAATAAGTGTGTGATTATAATGGTCTTATCTCAGTTCTCGCCCAAAGATCTTTAAAGGGGAAGAGTTTAACACAAGGCAGAGCAGCAGCATGAGGAAGGAGGTAAGATATGTATAGGAGTCACAGAGTTAGACATACTGCTTATTTAAGATTAATATCTCTCACTCTTTTTAACCTGAAGAAAATTTTTGTCTGCAATAAGTCAAAAAGTTATCTAATCTGACCACAGATCTAAAATAATTTGAATAATTGCTGGTTTATAACCAGCCTGACTAGAGTTTGCCTAAAAGAACCATGACATGTTATGCACACCCAGAACATATTAAAGAATACATGTGTGAGGTCAAAACCACCACATGCACTGTTTTCAGACCCAGTGACAATCTATAAAATACATAATGCATAGTACTTGAGGTCTATAAATGCAGGACGGAAGTAGGAATTTCCTAAAAATAAAGCAAACTTTATTACCAGGACAATCAACAGCAGACTGTGTCATGTTTATTCACAGTCTTCCCTCAGATCAGCCCTCTCTCCCTAAGAAATTATAGTTTCCTCAAAGGCAAAGCCCACATGTTATTAAGCAATGTTGGGCATACTTTAGATGTCCAATCCCTGTTTTTGGTAGGTGGGAGGCCCTATTTAAGATGTTGAAAATAGTCAGGAGTTAACGGTTTGGGTGTCAGGCCTTCATGTGCCCCCTCACTGGCCATATCACTATTTCCTCTACCATCAAGCCCACTTGGATCTCAACCAAGATGTGACTTGGCCAACAGAAACTCAGGAACCCTTTATGCAATTTCTGTGTCTTCAGGTCGTATGAATGAATGTGATGCACTGACACTTTTTTCCAACTGTCTCATACTCCTCTTTATAGCTCTTGTTCCTCACCCAAGAAGCACTATGCAGAAGCAGACCCTGAGGCTGAGCTGCGCTTTGGCGACTGGGTGTTGCTCATTCACGGAACTCAGTATTGCTGTAAGAAGTTCCAATCAGAACTTCTTCGAGAACTGCTCTTTTTATGGCCACAAGAGTAGCTTTCTTCCAGCATAAGAACTTCTTATACTGCAAGAAGTTCCCCTCAGAGATATTTGCTTCCCTGTGGTGTTCATCATGCTTTAGCAAAACAGAACCATTTTCATGGGCTTTGTCGTCTGTCAATTTGCTTCACATTCAGGCTCAGTGAACCTGAATTGCAACAAGGTATATCTATCCCTCATATGTTCACTCAGTAGGCACTCACTGGGCAGCTATAACATATGAGAAACTGCTGTAGGGCATACAGAGGGAGACTAAATTGCTTTCTAAAAAATTAATTTTAAAAATTATCTGTGACACTCAAACTCATCATCTGGGAGAAAAATATGATTCAGAGACAACTCAACTAGGCAAATGATCATACGTAATTTAATGGAGTTGCAGGAGGTCATGGAACAAGCACAAGGAGAAATTCATTTTCAGAGCTCGCAAAAGGACTTTTAAAAGTATAATTTCCCTTGAAATTTGCACCATAATTGAGAAATTATAGAGTTGGTAGGAGAGTGAGAAGGAGCAATGACTTGAACAAAGTTGGGATAAAATGAGTGACACTTTTCTAAAATTGGTAACCACAGATGATATTTTAGAGAAAGTGTTATATGCCAGGAAGTCATGAGTAAGAATTACCCATCAGAAAAGCAGTTTTGATGGCTCTAGCAGCCAAAGCAGTACACTGGGGATGAGAGAGACAGACACACACATACACACACACACACACACACACACACACACAGAGAGAGAGAGAGAGAGAGAGAGAGAGAGAGAGAGAGAGAGAGAACGAAGCACCCAGAAGACAGCTATCCACAATCCCAAACTCAGGATAGCCAAGAGCGTAGTGCACAGAGGAAGAGGTTAGATATCACAAGGCACTAATGTCTGAGGGTGAAAAGTATGGCAGTAGCATCTGTTTTAACTTTCTGAAGTCAATATATAAAGTCCTTAGAGCAGTAGCAAACAATTACATACTATATGTAAACTTGCATAGATAACATCCTGTACTTATACATAGCCAGTAATTATGTAGCACGTGGTATTTCCTCTACGAGAGTTTATTATTTCTTGTCATTGTTTCCTACTACTGATACATGAAGGTGGCACTTGACATTTGTATAAAGTACCCTTGATGTAAGTAACTGCATCTTAGAAAATGACGCCATCTTACATTTCAAAAGTCACAGTGCTAACAGGGATCTGATGTTTTGACTAATCAGTTAAGACTATATCCAACCAGAGAAGGATATAACCAGGCACACACTTTCATTATCAATCCTCACCAGAGAACTCTGTGGTTATAAAAAGAGCAGGACTTCACCAGCTCAGAATGACTGTCTGACTAGACACCGTCATGCTATCACTTGTGATAAGCGCCTGGCATCTGCCACTGAAGGCTTTGCCTACATGATAGGCTCTTCCTTGCATGATGCTGACAGACTGCCTGGACCAAGACAGGAAATTCTTTTTGTCCACCTTGCTCTCCCTGGATTGGTCCATTAACCCTTTTTTCTATTCCCTTTCTCTAGATATTAAATGTTATGTTGTTCAATGTGAAATGTTGAATCTATTACATGTATATATTGACTAGATACATTATTATGTGTGGTTTGCAATATTGACTAACTTATGGAGTGGCTTGGGCCTGTGTACCTGAGGATCTGACAACCAAGCGAAAGGGAAGTAACAAGGAAAATTGCTTCCTTGGGAAATCCATGTAGCTTTTAACTTTCTCATTCAAATAGCATCAATAAAAGTCTGACATTGTGGAAAGAGATAAATGTATGTGGACCTGGTTTTATCTCTAACCTTGGGCTACTCATGATAATATTACCACAGCCAGCTCTGGGGCATGACCATGAACATTGTAGGAGATATGGTTTCTCCTCCTTCCTTCGTGATCAGCCAGGTGGAATCAGTACATCTCTGTCTCTTCCCCTTACACTTTGATGTTGAGATCCCTCATTATTCCAGAGAAGTGCAGAAGAGTTGGAAGATAATTTTTTAAAGAACTCCCTACTAAACCAGAAATGCTAATTTAAGATAAAATGACATTGCAAATGTACAACTAAACATGATATTTAGAAAAAACAGATTATGAAAATAATCCAAAATAGTTTATGTTAATAGGATCATTTAAATAGAGTAAAATCTAAGATGAGTTTGTATGAACTATTATGAAGAATTTAAACATTATATTTGTTGCCAAACACCAGGAGTTCAGTTGGGGTCCTGCTGCTGGTCGCACAGAAATTAAGTTGCTGAGACAATGAGCATTACCAGGAAATAAGGCTTCTTATTTGGGTGATATCAGCCAAGGATAATGAGAGATCAGTCTCAAATCCATTGTCTGGTCTTACTGAAGTCCAGGGTTTAAATAGTGGGGCAAGAATGTAGAAAACAGGAGTAAGGAAGAGGAGTTGGCATACAGATGAAGTCTTGACATCACATTGTCTGAAGGTGGTGATCAATGGGATTCAGTTCCTTGATTTATAGGCCTGAGGGTCAATTTCCTGAGAAAAGAACTCAGATAAGATGAATGTAAGTATTAATCTTTAAGACTGGGAAGTTTAATTTACATATATATATATTTGTTGTTGTTGTTGTTGTTGTTGTTGTTGTTTTGAGTCAGAGTCTCACTCTGTAACCCAGGCTAGAGCGCAGTGGCACACTGCTCATGGCTACTGCAGCCTCGACCTGCTGGCCTCAGGCGGTCATTCTGCCTCAGCCTTCCAAGTAGCTAGAACTACAGGCACATGCCACCACACCCGGCTAATTTATTTTTTATTGTAGAGACGAGGTCTCACCATGTTGCCCAGGCAGGTCTCAAACCCATGGGATCAGGTAATCCTCTTGCCTCAGCCTCCCAAAGTGCTCTGAGTCACCATGCCTGGCTTCTATATATATATATATATATTTTTTTTTTAACTGTGACCATTAGTTCTGTGAGGAAGTTAGAAGTTAGGGCCTCACTCATATTTTACCTTATTTTCTTTTTAGTTGGGGTCTCACTCTGTTGTCCAGGTTGGAGTTCAGTGACACAATCACAGTTCACTGCAGCCTCAACCTCCTGAACTTAGGGAATCCTTTAGCTTTAGCCTCCCAAGTAGCTGGGACTATAGGTACATACCACCACGCTGGCTAATTTTTTTTTTAATTTTTGTAGAGTCAAGGTCTCACTATGTTGTCTAGGCTGGTATTGAACTCCTGGACTCAAGCTCCTCAGCCTCCCAAAGTGCTGGAATTAAAAGTGTAAGCCAGTATGCCTGCCTTCATAGTTGACCTTATTTTAAACGCTGTTCAAATTATCAATGCCGAAGCCATACCTTCACAGAAATGAGCATAATGGTTCAATTAACTATAACTGTATAACAAACCATATCAAAACATAGTAACTTCAAACTCCAGTGATTTTATTCTCATGATTCTGTGGTTTGCTTGTGGCTCTTTCTGCTGGTCTTGTTTGGGTCATTCATGGAGCTACATTCAGCTGATGGTTTGGTTAAATCTAGAGGGTCTAAAATTTCTTCACCCACATGTCTGAGGCCTGGAAGTTTAAGACTTATGTCTCCCAATATGTCTCACTATGTCTCACTCATCCTCTACTAGGCTAAACCAAAATGTACATGACTGTTGTGTTCTAAGAGAGCAAGTCCGATGGGTAAGCTCTTTTCTATTTACATTACACTTGATGATGACCCATTGACCAAATCAAGTCATATTGATGTTGAATGCATGGGGTGTAGTTGCTCCATAGGTTATTGACTTTACACAGAAAAGAATTTCAGAGCAAGTCCAAAGTAAAGTTTAGAGGAAGGTTTATTATAGAGAAGAAAACGTGTTCAAGAGAGAACACAGGTGTCTTAAAAAGAAAGGACCCACATTTGACATTAACAGAAAGCTTTATATATTGCTTTAAAATGGTGATTAAGCAAATTATTTCTCAAGTTAAGATTAATGGGCTATAAGTTTATGATCATAAGTTTCAGTTCTTCTCATTTAAATTTAATTTGCATTACCAAAAAGAATCCTTGAAATATTGGAAAGTTGCTATCTAATTAGACCTTTGAAAAGAGGGACCTTAGCCGGGCTCGGTGGCTCAGCCTGTAATCCTGCGCTTTGGGAGGCTGAGGTGAGTGGATTGCCTGAGCCCGCGGGTTCGAGACCTGCCTGGGCAAGCGAGACCTCATCTCTACAATAAATCAAAAAATTAGCCTGGTGTGGTAACGCGTGCCTGTAATTCCAGCTACTTGGAAGGCTGAGGCGGAAGGATCGCCGGAGCCCAGCAGGTCGAGGCTGTGGTGGCCGGGAGCGGCCACTGCACTCCAGCCTGGGTGACAGAGTGAGACTCCAACTCAAAAACAAAAAGAAAAAAGAAAAAAAAAAGAAAAGAGGGACCGTAAGAATAAACTTAGCTCATATTTTGCCTCTGCATAGCCATTTTTGCTTAGATGACATGCTTTGAAGCCAGCATAGGTTAGACATAGATAAATTTCCATCAGGCGAGTTTTAGGGTGCATTCAGACATTTTACTGCAGGCCAAGCTGGCAACCTACCCCTACCCATATCCCCTCAGCAAATCTCCATCAGATGCAAGACAAGGGCATATATATATATATATATTCAATTCGTGGTTTAGCATAATACTCTCTAAGAAACTTTCAGGTCCCTTAGATGGCTGAAGCCATAGAAATGATAATAAGACCACCTTTCTGCTAAGGAGCTCATGGATTGAAAATGTCTGACAGGTCTCTTTCAGGAAAAACCCCTCCCCTCATCTCCTCCCATCTAGCCCACCACCGTGGCAGCAATCATGTGACAAACCCACCCATCTGCCTACAATCACCTGACGTCAGTACCTGTACTTACCTGCCCCCTCATGATGACATAGTGCAGACCACTACCTAATCACCTTAATGGCCTGCCCCCAACAAAGGCAAGGGTTAAAAGTACCCAATCACAATAAACCATTTGTCATTGCCAGGCCTTTGCCGCCATTGCCTTTCTAATCTATGGTGTGGCCATGTTTCCCGGCTTTGGCCCTCTCCCCTACCTTGGGGAGCTGAATCTCCTCTTTTTCTCTCTCTAATTTACTTTCCAAATAAACTACATTTTCTAATCTAACTTCTGTGCAATTCTTTGCATCTTTCTTATGGCACTGGATCACACACCAGACACCCACTCCTCCAGCGGGCCTGACCTAACATTCTGGAGGCCCCACTGGGAGTGTGACCCTAACAATCTTTCTAGAACACTGCACTACAGTTTCTCTGGTAGCTACCCCTCTGTGGTTCACTGCACCAGTCACTCCACACTCTAGCCATCATGTTTTTAGCTAGAGAGAAGAAAAGTTAACAATTTTCACATGTGCCAGAGCATTCTGCTCTTCCAAACAAGACTTGACCTCAAGAGAAACTATTTTACAAAGCATAACATGCTGAAGTTTTATCAGAACCTAAGTGACCCAGGGGAAGGGAACTACCTACCTCCTGCTCCCTCTAGTCTTTCATATGTGGGAGAGAAGCTGCTTCATAAACTTTCTTTTTAGAGACAGCAACTACTTCTGTGTCCCAGGCTGGAATGCAGTAGTACAATCACACTTCACTGCAGCCACAATCTCCTGGGCTCAGGCAACATTCCTGCCTCAGCCTTCTGGGTAGTTGGGACTACAAGAGTGTTGGGAGTCAGCTATGGAGGACTGCCTGCTGACAAAGTCCAGGGTGCTGAAGACCCTGGGTTGCAAAGCGAACCTGGGTAGCTGAGACCCTTGCTTCTTCTACTTTTGTTAATAGTGCAGCCAAAAAGTTCTGTACAGTCTGAGGATGGAAAGCAAAATTCCACTCACGCCTCCACTACCCCTTGCAAAAAGGCAAGAGGGGAATTCATGAAAAAATTACTTTCCCTTCATGTGAATTCCTCCCTAGGTCTCCACGTCCCTGGCCTCCTCGTATTAGATCATGCAATCACTTAATTAAATATTGTAGTTGGGAAAATTGTAAAAAATCAGAAGGTGCTCGATTTAATGTTTGACAGGGAACTCACTGGCCTTGCCAGGAAAGTATCAATAGAGATTTTAAATATCATGTGCGGGTAGATAATCACTTGTAAGATTTTATTTCTTCTGATTGGTGACTAATTTAATTAGAGAAATTTGAGAAGCTACAGTTTGTATTTTTAGGAAGAGTGCCAATGCAAAAATTACATTTACTTAATTTCTTAATTTCTACATGTGGTATACTATGTTTAAAAAATTAACAATCACATAAATATTAGAGCACCCTTGCCTTTACTCCCCTTTGTTAAGGAGGTTTGTAATTCTGGTTAGAGATTGTAACTTAGGTGACTTGAGCCCAGGAAGCCTTTTGTTTTGCAAACATTGAAGCTCATTCTCCCTGACAGAGAATAATTGATGCGGATTGTAAACACCAGGTGTAACATTATGGAAAACTAGTCAGGCCAACTTGCAGCCTAAGAAACCTTGGAAATATTGTTTTACCCCAGCTAGTTGCAAATTGCTGTGTGAAGGTCACAGGTGTAACTTGCTAATTTATGTGATAATTATAGTGCTTAGAACTTGGTAGTGATTTATAATGTAATATTTACAGAAATAAGTAAGTTTTATAAGGACATTAAGAAATGATAATCATTAGAAAATGTTAGGAGTTTATAAAATTTATAGTTTAGGATTATAATCTTTTAAGATCAAAACAGGATGAACAAAGATACATTGCCTGTCCGATCCATTAAATTGAAACTAGTTGCCTTGAAAACGAAACACATGTTTTTAGTTCAAGCCAAAATCTAGGGTATAAAAGGAGTTAGAAAAGACAATAAATCGGCATTTGTCCTGTTTGCAGCAGAGTCAGTGTCCATGTTTTTTCCCCTGCGTCGATGCCGTCTTTCTTTCAGGAAAGCCTGACCTGCTGGAGCTAGACTCCAGCATGGTTCTGTATAGTAAAACTTCCCATGAATACATTTTATCTGTAAACTGAACATTTCATTAGACTGGAGCCCCAGAATAATAAAATATTTATAATATAGAAAATAACAATATTATTTGTTAAGCACTTATTAAGTCACAAGCCCTGTGATCAATTAATCTAATAATTTTCTTTAATTCTCTCAAAAATTAATTCAAATATTTGTTTCCCTAATGTTTATTTTCAGTGAATGGAAAGAAGGCCTTAACACCCCCCTCAGTTTGACTAAGCTTTAGACAGACTTCTGTCTCTATACCCCTGACATCTCTTCTTAGAGTTTTACTCTAGAAATTTTGAAATTGTAAATTCTTTCTTTGCCTCTTTGTGATGTAAATGTTTTGTTTTGTTTTTTTAAAGTCACTTGGCAGTTTTACAACCCAAGGATGTTTTCATAAGGACCTGGGAGCCTTTACTTTGAAGTGTAACAGGCCAGGCTCAGTGGCTCTGCCTGTAATCCCAGCACTTTGGGAGACCCAGGCGAGTAGATTACCTTAGCCCGTTGGTTAGAGACCCACCTGGGCAATTTGGCAAGATCTCATCTCTACAATTAATCAAAAATTAGCCGGGCATGGTAGCGCACACCTATAGTTCTGGCTACTTGGAAGGCTGAGGCGGAAGGATCGCCGGAGTCCAGCAGGTCGAGGCTGCGGTGGCCGAGAGCATGCCACTGCACTTCAGTCTGGGTGACAGTGTGAGACTCCAACTCAAAAAAAATAAAGTGCACTGATCAGGGAAGATAGAGCCTTTATCTCCCAGACTTTGAGTGAGGGTAGTTGCCTATGGGCACTGATTAGCAAACACAGCCTAATAACAAAGAGAAACATTGCAAATTAAGGAACTTCTCAGTGTGTTTAACATATCCTACTGATCATCCTCCCTGCTAATAATCTTCCAGTACTTTTCTGCTCCCTCAACCCAGCACTTGAAAACCATGTGATCCTTTGTTTTAGCAGAATAAAGTTCAAACTGAGGTTTGCTCTCGTCTTCCTCATTGCAATAGCCTGGAATAAAGTCTTCATTACCTGTTTAACTTTGTCCTGTGCAATTTCTGCTGTGACAGAACAAAGCAAATACTGAGAAAAAAAAAAAACACAATTTTTTACAAAGCTGGACACCTAGGAAGTGGAGCAGAGCAGTCCAGGTTCATACACAGTCTTTTTGAGTTCCTCAAATTCTTCCATTTTAGAGGAAGTCAAGGCATATCCTTAGAAGTCTGTCTTTTCCACTATCATAACATTAACAATGGCAACAATAATGCCAATAATGTATTCATAATATCAATTTTAATAACAATACAACTCTAATATGAGATGTCTGTGGTACTATTTCTTTTACTTTTTGGTTTATGATAAATTTGAGAGTGTAGTAAGTCCCCTACATACACACCTTCAAGTTGAGAACTTTCAAAGATGTGTGCGTGCATTTGCATATTCAATAATGTAAGTGAGTTCATGTGTCTGGCATACATTCTCATGTACATGCATCCTCTACGAGTGTTTTTGTGTACTTTATTATATAGTACTATATACAGAATAGTAGTACAGTATCTTTATTTCAAGCCCAGGATGTCCAGAAGCAAGCGTAAAAGCAGCAGTGATGTAGCTGGTACAGTATAGCCAATGGTTTTAGTTGGGTACCTAGGCTATCTTTGTTGGACTGACAGACAAATCAGACTTACAAAAGGACTCTCAGATTAGAATTTGTTTGTATGTAAGGGACTTACTGTAATCAGGAAGGACAAGAAACAAACTTAACATATGAACGATTCACTCACATCAAAAGGAGAGGAAAGGATAACTTGGTACACAGGTTAAACTGCACTTTTTCATTAACTCACAGAGCACAAAAATAGAAGAAGCAGAGCATCACATAGTAGAAACTTGGGGCTCACCAAATTTAATTAAACAATTACTGCCATCTGAATGATATTAAACGTATTAAAAGTTGAAAATTATTATTGTTAATGAAAAATTATTGTCTTCATAGAAAGATTTTGTGTATAATTTCAGTGGGGGTACATATAAATAAGGGGCAAACATAAATAATTTATACTTAAATTTTGAATGTATGCAATCGAGTTTTGATTGAGACGAAATTTAAGTCAAACTTGCCATTTTTGGCTTTAAGAACAGTGCACTTGCTTGAGTTGAAGAAATATTATACTGAGGAACACAGGAAGTTTCTACTTGGAAGAAGATCAAAACTGAAAATTATCATGGTGAATAAGTAGAAACATTGCAATAACAAATAGGCCATAAGTTTTATGAAATATTTGTAAAGATGAATTTGATCTTTTAAAAAAAGGAAGGAAGGAAGAGATGGAAGGAGGGAGGGAAGAAGGGAGGAAGAGACAGTAAGGAAGGAAATGATGGTACAACAATCTACTGGTTTTGATACAGTTGAATTATACCTTTACCAAGTTTTAATAATTTTCAGTTGCAAACTCTAATTGCTTTAATAAATACAGCAGTTCAGATTGTTGTTAATACATGAGCTATAAAATAGCATAATGAGATTTAGTCTTTCTACAGAAATTAATTTGCAAATGAAAGGAAGGAAATATAATAGGAACAATTCTCATACCGATGCACCAAAAGCTAATTCCTATTTTTTCCTTTACACGGTGGTATACTTAACTTACATTAAGTTCTCTAAAACACAGTTTCTGCCAATGATCTCCTGACATTTACATTTGAAGAAATGTCATATAATACAAAATCTGGGTTTTTACTTAATCAGTTGTTTTCAAAGTATAAAAATTATTAAATCAGATTATAGCATTTTTAACAGTTCACATATAGGCTATACAGTACCATAAGAGAAACTGAGAAATAAAAATTTTGTATAGATTAACTTATGCTCTACAACTGTATATAAAGATATATACATATATAAATACAGATACAAATATATATATCCATACAACTGTTTATATGACTAAAATAATTTGTGTGTATATATATTTTTAGATTTTCTCCATTGAATCTACTGCATATCTATTTTTATTTGTTATAATCACATCTTGCATCATTAATTGCAAACATCAGCATAGAATAAGATCAGTTGATCTCTGATGATCCCTCCCAAGCCAAGCTCCACACTCAGAAGAGATAAAAGTCCAGCACAATAGCAGATTAAAAGTGAGTATTTTCAGCAGAGCGTTTTACTTTACCAAAGACATCACGGGAGAGTAAGAACATTTAACATTATCATTTTTTCATGTTAGTGTAATGTGTTTACTGATCTCCTAATCTTTATTTTTTTATATTGATCTACCGAGGCCTTCTTAAAAAATACAGTTAAGTAGTTCTTAAGGAATTTGTTAAAAGATTAAAATAAGCCATAAAAGTACATAGCACTGCCATTTTATTTTCATTACAAAAGCACTATCTACAGTTACTTGCGCTTTCTTTCAGTCATCATACCACCCGCTTAGTCACAAAATGCACATCCAAGTTTTTTTTTAATTTTCACAATAGCCAATTGACTTGGCCAATTGATTTGTGACATGTTCTTTTTAGTGAACAAGACACTTCTAAAACCTTCATTAGCACATTTGTAAAGAGTTTCAATTTTTAAAATATTTTTTACATCTTATGTTTACTGGGGATATAGTTTTATTAATGTAATTTATAATATGACAATACTGATCACTGTTATTAACTTTTAGTATTACCTTTAAACTTCTGAAATTCAAATTTCCTCGTAAATGCTATAGCTACTATTCATCTAAATTGAATATGTAATATTATTTATTTATTTATTTATTTATTTATTTATTTATTTGCATCAGGGTCCCACGCCGTCACCCAGACTGGAGTGCAGTGGCACACTCACAGCCACCACAGACTTTACCTGCTGGGCTCAGATGATCCTTCTACCTTAGCTCTCCAAGTAGCCGGAACTACAGGCACACGCTACCATGCCCGGCTAAGTTTTTTTAATCTAGTATTATAGAGACAAGGTATCTCCAAGTTGCCCAAGCTGGTCGTGAACCCCTGGGCTCAGGCAATAATCCTCTCATCTTGGTCTCCCAAGTGCTGGGGTTACGGGCTTGAGCCACCACTCCTGGCCAATATTTTTATTATTAATTGTAATTAGTAAATACATTAGCATTTTGGAAATTGCCAATATAGCAATTTCTCAATAAGACTGTGAACAATACCTTCCATTAAATTAAGTGAACTTTGTGAACTCACTTGTTCTGTTATTCTTCTAAAATACTACAGAATTTTATTTCCCAATATTTTATTCAAGGTTTATTTAAAATAATACTGATAATTATTTTTTCCTTTTTTTCTTTATTAGGATTAGTTTTCCTCAAAAAGCATTTAGAAGCCTATCATCCATTATAACGCTTTGGAAATGGTAAAATAGTATTTTTCCCTTTAATAACTTAGTAATACAACCACAAAAGTTTATAATATAAGCCTGGTATACTTTTTGGCATTATATTTTGGATAACTTTTTAAATAAATGCATTATTATTGTTCCTCTAGGTATTTCTTCTTTATTAATCTCTTCTTGGCTTAGCTGTGTAACAGAGGATTAAAAGGTTGGCTTTAGCCTTCACTGCATGTTCAATAACCAAAGAACTTTGCAATGTTTTTCAAAATGCAAATAAATAGTTGACTAAGAATATTATATCTTTCACTTTCATGTCTGTGTCTAAAAGTAAGAAAACTGATATTTCCAGTGGGATGAGAATGAGGACTCTTAGTTATAATGCCTGTGAGAACTTTTTGGGGAAAAAAAATTCTGATAGTGGTGGCTGAGAAATGAAAGAATGAATACTTAAACCAAGTTAAAAAGAGTGGTGGTGAGAATTGAACCATTTAAATATAGAGCTGAGACTCTCAAAAATGCCAAAAAATGTAAACTTAAAAGTTAAGTGTTACAGATTTTCAAAAATGTAGATTAAAAATGTAATTTAAAAATTTAGGTGGATGAGACATTTGGGGGGAAAAAGATGAATTAGTTAATTCTCTACATTTTCTTGTGATTGGTAAACCTATGTTATACTGATAAATCAAGATTTTAAGTATATGCAAAGTTGCAAAGGGAAACTAGTAGAAGAAAGTAATTTGAGTAAAATGATTGAGAACAAAAAAGATGGAGGGGAAATGGGAAAAAGTAATTGCTATTTTTTCTCATAATACTCTTAAGGAACAATTTCTTAGTTCTTTCTCTTCTCTGATGTAAGTGATGAAACAAGTAAAGCTGAAAGATTGTTTCAAAACCTGATTAATATCCACACAGCTATCGTGCGTTTTTTCTAAAGCTCTACCTTGCTCTGTGTGAGGTCTCCACATTAAATATTTTATTTAATAAATCTATGCTATTAATTCTTTATAGAAATTAATGAAATTTTAGTTACTGATTCACAATTATAACTAAGGTGAGTTAAGTCCAGTTGAACTGAATGAATGGCAGGTACTCTTCTTTAAAAATAAAATAATTAGTGACATTAAGATTGTAATAATATAGCAGAACAGAAGACATCTGCATACATGCCTGCCTATTGAAATTTCAAAGTAAATGGATTGAACAGTATGCTGTGATTACTTGGAGTGATGCTTGTTGAATGTATTTAGTGTCTTTTTCATAACAAGTTTTATACTTACAGTGTCAGAAGAATCAAGCATGTTTCTAAAAATCAAATAATATTTGTAGGAAAAACAAAAAACAAATTCTTGAATTTCTGAACTCAAGTATTTATTTTTCTGGTTTTTTGTTTGTTTCTTTTGTTTTTGTTTGGTTGGTTTTTGCTTTCAAAATGAAAAAACTGATGATCATCCCCTCAGTGACAGGTCTGATATTGTCTGTTTAGACAAAGATTATATTAGTTGCTATTGACATGGAACTTTTTCCTTAAGAGTCTAAATTTTTGTTTGCTCTGGCAGAAACAAAGAAACAAACAAAGGCAATAATAATGATCTATTAATCTGTCTTAACAGTCAGGCATGCATTTTGTATCACATGGATATAGTCAATTTTATCCTCTTGTTAGGACCCCTCTAACTTTATTTATTTACTTTTTTATATTTTTATGTTAAAGATGAGGGTATAATTCAGGATTAGGCATACAAGTGGTCACCGTACAGATGAAGTTTGGACCTCCCTTTAGTCCCAACTTTGCCTGGTTTGTGGTCAGATGCTCTTATTGATGTTATATGCATCCCTCCCTCCCCAGCAGTTTCTGGCGACTGCCAATCCCATTCTTATAGTATTATGGTAAAAGTTCAGGGCCCCCTTATGAGCGAAAATATGTGGTATGCAGTTCTTTGTTTCTGTGATAGATCACTGAGTATGATAGACTCTAAATCCATCCAAGTTGCTCCAAAGTCCATGATTTTGTCCTTTGTTATAGCTGTGCAATACTCCATTGTGTATATGTACAACATTTTTTTAATATAGTCTACTTTTTTTTTCTTTGGGTTGGAGTCTCACTTTGTCGCCCAGACTGGAGTGCAGTGGCACACTCACTGCCACCCCAGTGTCGACCTGCTGGTGTCAGGCGATCCTTTCACCTCAGCCTTCCAAGAAGTGGGAACTACAGGCATGTGCTACCACACCTGGCTAATGTTTTATTTATTATAGAGATGAGGTCTTGGTAAGTTGCCCTGGTCTCGAACCTGTGAGCTCAGGCAACCACTCGCCTTGGCCTCCCAAAGAGCTGGGATTACAGACTGAGCCACCAAGCCTGGTCATCCAGTCTACTTTTGATGGACAGCAAGGTTGGTTCCATGCTTTTGCTATTATGAATAATGCTGCAGTAAACATGCATGTGCAGGTATCTTTTTCGTAAAATGATTTGAGCTCCACTGGGTATATTCCCAGAAGGGGGATTGCTTGGTCTATAGAAGGTCAATTTTTAGATCTTTTAGGAATCACCACACTTTTTTCAACAGAGGCTGGACTAGTTTGCACTCTCACCAACAGTGTAGAAGCATTCCCTTTTCTTTGCATCCTCTCCAGCATCTGTTTTTTTTTTTTGAGTTATTAATGATGGCCATCCTGACTGGAGTTAGATGGCATTTCAGTGTGGTTCTGATTTGCATTTCTTTGATGACTAGTAAGACTTAGCATTTTCCATTTATTTGTTGGCTGCTTGTATGTCTTCTTTTGAGAAATGTCTATTCATATATTTTGCCCACTTTTTTAAAGCGGCTGATAGTTTTTTTATTTTCCTTTCAGTATGTTTGAGTTCTTTGTAGATCCTGGATGTTAGGTTTTGTCAGATATACAGTTGGCAAATATTTGTTCCCATTCTGTGGGCTGTCTCCTCGCTCTCTTGATTGTTTTTTTAGCTTTGCAGAAACTTTTCAGTTTGACGAGGTCCCACTTGTCTATCTTATCTCTTATGGCATGGGCTTTTGGGGGTTTGATCAGGAATTAGTTGCCTATTCCAATTTCTTTTCTTTCTTTCTTTCTTTCTTTCTTTCTTTCTTTCTTTCTTTCTTCCTTCCTTCCTTCTTTCTTTCTTCTTTTTTACCAGTCATTCTGGGGCTATACCAATTTCTTAAGGGTGTTTCTTGCATTTTTGAAGATTGGTATAGCTTGAGGTTTTACATTAAGGTCTTTGATTCATTTAGAGTTTATTTTTGTGTATGGTGATAAGTAGAGGTCCTGTTTCATTCTTCTGCATGCATTCTTTCTAGCCCACTGGCTAACTCTTATATGTGAAAGAGGGTGTGCTGACATTACTCAGAAATCATTTTCTTATTGTAAAAAGTTTGTCTTTTCACAAGTGACAGATGGGCAAATACATGCTCCTGTGGTCTCCAAAATATAATTCTGATTCATACTATGTTTAAGTACTACTTACACACGATTTCACAATCTAATATACATCAGAGAAATGCTAACTAAATCACATTAAAAATATCAGTAAGTACAAAAAAGATAGAACAATAAGATCCATATTTATGTATTCAAAGAGTGGGCTTTAGAGAGTATAAACTACAAAGCTTGCTTTATTTCTTTTTCTCTTTTTTTGTAAAACATTGTTCATAGCAGCTTTATTGGTATTCTTTGATAACTGTCCCTGTAAAACCTGGAACTCTGGATTCATGCAGGGCATTGGACCATCAACGATCTCTTAACTTTCTAAAGCATTTTGCATTTTACTACCTCTTATTGACTGGCTATCCCTCAAAACTCATCACAGAACTCACAGCTGTGCATCAAATATAATTAAAGACATATAATATAATTATTATTTAAATCCCAAGTGCTGTTGAATCCTAGATGTGACAATGCTTTTCTAGATAAAATGTGATTGAGGATATCTGGCCACTTTCTGAAGAGTTATTGGAGATTTCCTTCCTAAGAAAACTTAATATTTTTCTTTTTATAAAAATACAATATGTACCAAATTGACTCATTGCCAGATTGTATGTGTATGTGTGTACATATGTGTATGTATATTTGCATAAGTAATTTTCTCATTTTTGTTATAACTATTATTAATTGTTAATAATCTGAGCAAATTAGAAAGTATATAAAGTTTATTTCTACCATGATACTTCCTTCAAATATTAGTATTATAATGCAAATATATATTTATATATTGCATATTAATATATTACATAATATAGTATCCCTTTCCACATGTCATATTTCAAGGAAAAATTTTTTTCAGTGAACGTACTATGTGAATCCCTCTTCTCTATATAAATCATCTACCTTTATTTTGTTGTTGTTCTCACTGTTTTAGTTGAATACTAACCTCTTTCCCATCTCCAATTGTGCCCCCCCACTTTCAAGTTTGTGGTGAAGTTAAAATCTTCTCTTGCACATGATTTTCTTTCCCCTGTCCCCAAATGAGGCTGAATGAAGCTCATGTAATTACAAATTTTTTGGACACTTTGGGTGAATTTCAAAGGGCATAATTTCCCTCTATGTCCAAATATTACTAAAATGGCCCTGGCACTGAGGTGGAGCTCAAGAAAAGCATATAGAAGTGAATATTCAGTCACTGTGCTTAACGAGACATCCAATTTCCCTTTCTTTTTCTCATGTCTTTGAGTTAATTCATTTAATAGACCTATAAAATATATTGATCTAATAATTTTGTGAGATTCTTATATCGAACAATTCAGAATGAAGTCATTTATTAATCAGTTTATCATTTCATATTTTATTCTTTATCTTTGCCATATGTCACTAAAAAGTCTTGAGTATGTCTTTTGGAAAGATATACTTTTTCACTGTTTTATTTGCCCATTTCAATAGAAACAGAGACATCTGTTTCTTAACCAAAATACCATTTATCTTAACCAAAATACCACTTCCATTTCTGCCTTTGATTGCCTCACCTATTCCCAGCAAACTCAATCCCTGTTTTACAAGTTTTAGGGCATACATTTTCTGCTTCCCATTTTTGTTTATGTAAAGTACGGAAAAGTAATTGAAAATATCATTCTTATTACACTAATTGCCGACTAATTTAAGTTAATTTCACCCAAATGAAAAATGGCAATAACATTTAAATGTGCAACCTGGCAGTTAAACAAGTCTTGCATTGGTTGATTATACATAGTCCCTTGATTGGCATAGGCTATCAAACTTTGGATTTTTTTCCCAGAAAAATTTAACTTAGCCATAACTTCTTAGTTTAAAAATTTTATCTTTCTGCTTATAAAAATGTTTTAAACTACAAGATGAAAGTAAAATATCTGTATCGTTATTCCAATCATCTCTTTCCCCTGTCACTATTCCATATTTCTTTCTGTGTATTAACAGATCATTTTAAAACGTTTGGTATTCTTTGCCATTTGTGACAGGACAACATATATTTACCCTATGTCTCAAGTCTTGTTCTGAATTGTCACCAGATACAGTCAAAATTATAACCAAAATGAGTTTTAGATATTCCTTTCCATGTTATTCCTATTGTACTTAAAATAGGTCAGACTTTCTTTATCACTCAGAATAGTATCATAGACGTCTAACCTATGCTTGGCTTTTTTCTTTACTTTTTATATAGCAATAGTCATTCAAGGATGAATAATCAAGTTCCTCTTAAAGTCATTGCCCTGTATGAATTTAAAGACTGCTACCTTATTACTGCTTTCCAGAGATTTCCCAGTAATTACACAGGCACCCTATTGTCTATTTTCCCTCCCCACCCCTGATTTCACAGTATTTTTGTTGCAACAGCTTTAAGGAATACAAATGGTTTTTTGTGACATGATGCTTTGTATTTGGAGTGAAGAAATCCAGACTTTTTGTGTACTCCCTGCCCCAAACTGTGCACATTGTACCCAATATGTGTAGTTAATCCCTCACTTTCTTCCCAGCCTCCCCCTTCTGAGTCTCCAACGCCCGTTATACTATTCTAGATGCCTTTGTGGTTCCTTAATTTACCTCCCACTTATAAGTGAGAACACTGGTGTTTGGATTTCCACTCCTGCATTACTTCACTTAGAATGATGATCTCCAAATCCATCCAAGTTGCTGCAAAAGACATTATTTCATTTTGAAAAAGCGGAATAGTATTCTGTATAAATATATCTCTCACATTTTTATTATCCACTGATCAGTTGATGGGCATTTAGGTTAATTCCTCATCTTTGCAGTTGTGAATTGTGCTGTGATAGCATATGAATATTGGTGTCTTTTTTGTATAACAATCTCTATTCCTCTGGGTAGTTACCAAGCAGTGATATTTCTGGATTGAATGGTAGGTTTACTTTTAGTTCTTTGAGAAATCGCCATACCGATTTCCATAGAGGTTGTACTATTTACACTCACAGCAATAGTGTATAAGTTTTCCTTTTCACAGCATACACACCAGCATCTATTGTTTTTTATTAATAATGACTATTCTGACTGGTGTAAAGCGGTATCTCACTGTACTTTTAAATTGCATTTTTCTTTATGATGAGTGATGTTGAACATTTTTTCATGCTTGTTGGTCATTGGTATATCTTCTTGTGAGAGATGTCTGTTCATGTCATTTGTCCACTTTTTTTTTTATTTTGAGTTGGAGTCTCAATCTGTCACCCATACTGTAGTGCAGTGGCCACTCCCGGCCACCGCAGCCTCGACCTGCTAGGCTCTGGCAATCCTTCCGCCTCAGTCTTCCAAGCAGCTGGAACTACAGGCATGTGCTACCATGCCCGGCTAATTTTTTGATTTATTGTAGAGATGAG
>CAUYQG010059676.1:0-30305 GCA_963574415.1 Tarsius wallacei | reverse complement strand
GAACTCAACCCATTCTACAAAAAAGATACCAGCACAGGCACGTTTATTGCAGCATTATTCACAACAGCAAAAACACAGAACCAACCATGCTGCCCATCAAAACTGGACTGGATAAAAAAATGTGGTACATATACACAATGGAATATTACATAGCCATAAAGAAGGACAAACCTATAGACTTCGCAGCAACTTGGATGGATTTAGAGTTGATCATACTCAGTGATCTATCACAGAAACCAAGAACAGAGTATGACATGTTCTCACTCATAAGCAGACCCTGAACATTTACCATAATACTATAAAAAGGATTGGCAGCAGTGGGATACTGCCAGGGCAGGGGTAGAGGGAACACAACATCAGTAAGGGTACCTGATCTCATACCAGGCAAAATGGGGACCAAGGGGAGGCCCAAACTTTACCGTACAATCACCACTTGTATACCTGATCCCAAACTATACCCCACATCTTTAAAATAAAATTTAAAAAGGGCCAGGTGCAGTGGCTCACACCTATAATCCCACCACTTTTGGAGGCTGAGATGAAAGGACTGCCTGAGCCCACGGGTTCGAGACCAGCCCGGGCAACTTAGTGAGGCCTCATCTCTATAATAAATCAAAAAATTAGTCAGGCATGGTGGCACATGTCTGTAGTTCCAGCTACTTGGAAGGCTGAGGCGGAAGGATCACCTGAGTCCAGCAGGTGGAGGCCACAGTGGCTGTGAGCATGCTACTGCACTCCAGCCTGGGCGACAGAGTGAGACTCCAGCTAAAAAAGAAAGAAAGAAAGAAAAAAAGGTCCTTTATCAGTTGAAAAAGCCAATACTATTGGAATTAGGAAAGGAAAATTTCAAATTGCTTTAATTAATTGTATTAGTTAATATCCAACATGTGTAGGATACAGAATTGGCTTTGGTTGTCTCTATTAGAATTTAGTTGCCTAAACTCAAATATATACATTTACTTAGTTAAAAAAATTATAATTATTTTGTGAAGTAAACAAGAGGAGTAAAAGGATTTCCTCTTGTGAAAAAAAAAAAAAAGGATGGGGTGGTTGTGGAAATTTCTTAAAATAAGACAACAATGAAGTTTACCACATTGATGGACTCTTCCTTTCCTGAAAGACTCCTCTGTAGCATGTGGTGGTGCTGTTTGATAGTATCTCACTTACAGCAGAACTTCTTTCAAAGTTGGAGTCAATCCTCTCAAACCCTGCTGTTGCTTTATCAACTAAGTTTATGTAATATTCTAAATCCTTTGCTGTTGTTTCAAAAATGTTCATAGCATCTTCACCTGGAATAAATTCCATCTCAAGAAGCCACTTTCTTTGTGCACCCATAAGAAGCAACTCTTCATTCATGCAAGTTTTATCATGAAATTGCAGCAATTTGGTCACATCATCAGGTTGCGCTTCTAATTCGAGTTCACTTGATATTTCTACAACATTTACAGTTACTTCCTCCACTGAAGTCTTGAATTCCTCCAAGTCATCCATAAGGGTTGGAATCAACTTTGTTCCAACTCCTTCCTGTTAATGTTGATACTTTGATCTCCTTCCATGATTCACAAATGTTTTTACTGGCTGGTGAATCCTTTCCAGGTTTTCTTTTTTTTTTTCTTTTTTTTTTTGAGTTGGAATCTCCTCTGTTGCCCAGGCTGGAGTGTAGTGGCACGCTCATGGCCACCCTAGCCTTGATCTGCTGGGCTCAGGTGATCCTTCCGCCTCAGCCTTCCAAGTAGCTGGGAACTACAGGCACGTGCCACCAAGTCCAGCTATTTTTAAAAATTATTTATTGTAGAGATGAGGTCTTGCCAAGTTGCCCACGCTGGTCTTGAACCTGTGGGCTCAGGCAATCCTCTCACCTTGGCCTCCCAAAGTGCTGGGATTATAGGCGTGAGCCAGCACAACCGGCCCAGAAGATTTTCAATTGACTTTGCCCACATCCATCAGAGAAATCACTACTGATGGCAGCAATAGCCTTATTAAATTTATTTCTTACTTTTTTTTTTTTTTACTAGAAAAGAACTTTATTTCTTATTCTTTAACTTTTTTATTTTAAAGATGTGGGGTACAGTTCAGGGTTAGGTATACAAATGTTCATTATGCAGGTAATCTTGTTGATGAGGTCTGCCCTCCCTTCCCCAGGCAGATTGCCAAAGTGCCAATCCTGCTTCCCCGCCCTTGCCCCCCCCCCCACACCCCCACAGTTTCCCACTACTGCCAATCCTTTTCTTATAGTATTATGATAGTTGTTCAAGGTCCACTTATGAGTGAGAACATGTGATATTCAGTTCTTTGTTTCAGTGAAAGATCACTCAGTATTATAGACTCTAAGTCCAATCAGGTTGCTGTGAAGTTCATGATTTTGTTCTTTATGGCTGCGAAATATTCCATTGTGTATATGTATCAATTTTTTAAATCCAGTCCTCTTTTGATGGGCAGCGTGGTTGGTTCCATGTTCTTGCTATTGTGAACAATGCTGCAATAAACATACGTGTGCAGGTATCTTTTTTATAGAGTGATTTGAGTTCTTCCAGGTATATTCCCAGTAGGGGGATTGCAGGGTTGTATGGAAGATCAATTTTTATTTATTTATTTATTTATTTTTGAGTCGGAGTCTCACTCTGTCGCCCAGACTGGAGTGCAGTGGCTGCTCCCGGCCACCGCAGCCTCGACCTGCTGGGCTCCGGCGATCCTTCTGCCTCAGTCTTCCAAGTAGCCGGAACTACAGGCGTGCGCTACCACGCCTGGCTAATTTTTGATTTATTGTAGAGATGAGGTCTCGCCAGGTTTCCCAGGCGGGTCTTGAACCCGCGGGCTCAGGCTTTCCACTCACCTCAGCCTCCCAAAGCACGGGATTACAGGCTGAGCCACCGAGCCCAGCTCAGAAGGTCAATTTTTAGATCTTTTAGGAAATGCCACACTGTTTTCCACAGAGACTGTACTAGTTTACACTCCCACCAACAGTGTAGCAGTGTTCCCTTTTTGCCACTTCCTCTATAGCATCTGTTGTTTCTTGAGTTATTGATGATGGCCATCCTGACTGGAGTTAGGTGGTATCTCAGTGTGGTTTTAATTTGCATTTCTTTGATGACTAGTGAGGCTGATCATCTTTTCATGTATCTGTTGGCTGTTCGGATGTCCTTCTTTTGAGAAGTGCCTATTCATATCTTTTGCCCACTTTTTAATGGGGCTGCTTGTTTTTTTCTTTTCAGCACGTTTGAGTTCCCTGTAGATCCTAGATGCTAGGCCTTTGTCAGACATACAGCTGGCAAAAATTTTTTCCAGTCTCTGGGCTGTCTCCCTGCTCTCTTGGTGGTTTCTTTGGCTTTGGAGAAGCTTGTCAGTTTGATGAGATTCCACTTGTCTATCTTATCTCTTATGGCATGGGCACTTGGGGTTTTGATTAGGAATTGGTTGCCAGTTCAAATTTCCACTTTCTAAGGTTCTTATACTTTGAGGTTTTATGTTTAGGTCTTTGATCCACTTAGAGTTGATTTTTGTGTATGGGGATAGGTAGGGGGTCTTCTTTTAATCTTCTGCATGTGGTCAGTCAGTTTTCCCAGCACCATTTACTAAATAGTTTCTCCTCTCCCCAGTCGTTGGTGGTGGAAGCTTTGTTGAAGATGAATTGCTTGAGAAACTGAGGTTTTGCTTCTGGAATCTCTATCCTGTTCCATTGGTCTATATGCCTGTTCTTGTACCAATACCAGGCTGTTTTGATTATTGTAGCTTTATAATAAAGTTTAAAGTCTGGGAGTGTGATACTTCCTGCTTTGTTTTTTCTTTTTTTTTTTTTGCTGAGGATTTTTTTGGAGATTCATGGTCGTTTATGTTTCCATATGAATTCCTGTATTGTCGCTTCCATGTCTGAGAAGAATGTTGCTGGTAATTTAATGGGTATTGCATTAAATCTGTAGATTGCCTTTAGTAGGATGGACATCTTAACAATGTTGATTCTTCCAATCCATGAGCATGGGATATTTTTCCATTTGTTTTTGTACTCTTTGATTTCTTTGAGCAGTGTTTTGTAGTTTTCATTGTAAAGGTCTTTTGTGTCTCTGGTTAGGAAGATGCCAAGTATTCGATTATTTTCTGGCTATTGTGAATGGAATTGTGTTTTTATTTGGGTTTCTGTTTGTTTATTGTTGTTGTATAGAAATGCAACTGTCTTTTGCACATTGATTTTATACTGAGACTTTGCCAAAGTTCTTTATCAGTGCAAGGAGATTTTTGACAGATTCTCTTGGGTTTCTGAGGTATAAAATCATGTCGTCTGCAAAGAGCGTAACTTGACTTCCTTTTTTTCCTATATGGATACACTTGATCTCCTTCTCTTGTCTGATTGCTCTAGCTAGGACTTCCAAAATTATGTAGAAAAGGAGGGGTGAGAGTGGGCATCCTTATCTTGTTCTGGTTTTCAGGGAAAATGGTTCCAATTTCTGTCTGTTTAGCAGTATGCTGGCTGTGGGTTTCTTGTAGATGGCTTTTACTATTTTGAGGTATATTCCATCTATGCCTAGATGTTCGAGTGTTTTTATCAAGAAGAGGTGCTGGTTTTTGGGTTTTCTTTGAGCTGGAGTCTCACTCTGTCACCCAGACTGGAGTGCAGTGGCCGCTCCTGGCCACCGCAGCCTTGACCCGCTGGGCTCCAGCGATCCTTCCGCCTCAGCCTTCCGAGTAGCCAGAATTACAGGTGCGCGCTACCACGCCCGGCTGATTTTTTGATTTATTGTAGAGATGAGGTCTCGCCAAGTTGCCCAGGCGGGTCTCGAACCCGCAGGCTCAGGCAATTCACTCACCTCGGCCTCCCAAAGCCCGGGATTACAGGCTGAGCCACCGAGCCCGGCCGGGTGCTGGATTTTATCAAAAGATTTTTCCGCGTCTAATGATATAATCATGTGGTTTTTGTTTTTACATCTGTTGATGTATTTAGCTATGTTTATGGTCTTATGTATGTTGAACCAGCCCTGCAGTAGGATGAAGCCTACTTGGTTGTGGTGGATGATTTTTAAGATATGTTGTTGAATTTGATTTGCTAGAATCTTGTTGAGAATTTGAGCATCAATGTTCATCAAGGATATTGGCCTGTAGTTCTCTTTCTTTATTGGATCTTTACCTGGTTTGGGTATCCATGTGATGTTAGCTTCGTAAAATGATTTGAGAAGAGTTCCGACTGTCTTGATTGCCTGGAATACTTTCAGTAGGATTGGTATCAGTTCCTCCTTGTATGTTTTGTAGAATTCTGCTGGAAAGCTACCTGGTCCAGGGCTTTTTTTGTAGGTAATTTTCTTATGACATAGTCAATTTCCTGGATTGTTATTGTTCTGTTTAGGGTCTCAATTTCTTCTTGTTTCAACTTGGGGAGGTTGTGTGATGTCAGAAAGTACTCCATTTCCTTTAGGTTTTCAAGTTTGTTTCCATATAAGTGTACACAGAAGTCCCCAATAATCTTTTGTATTTCTTCAGGGTCAGTTGTGACTTGATCTTTTGCATTTCTGTTTGTGTTTATTTGGGCTTTTTCTCTCTTTTTCTTGGTCAGTCTAGCTAGGGGACCAACAATTTTATTTATCTTTTCAAAGAAACAGCTTTTTGTTTCATTGACCCTTTGTATTATCTTTTTTTCTTCTATGTCCCTAATTTAGGCTTTTATTTTGGTGATCTGGATTCTTCTGCTAAAGTTAGGGTTTTGGTGGTCTTGCTTTTCTAGCTCCCTTAGGTGATTTGTTAGGCTGTTAACTCATGATCTTTCCATTATCTTCATATATGTTTGATAGAGATATGAATTCCCCTCTTAGTACTGTTTTAGTACCAGAGGTTTTGGTAAGATGTTTCTTCATTTTCATTTGTTTCCAGGTATCTTTTAATCTCTATTTTGATTTCCATGTTGACCCAAGAGTTGTTTAGCATCATGCTGTTTAATGTCCAGTCTTTGTGGGTTTTGGGGGGGCTTTGTTGGTGTTGATATTTATTTTTATTCCACTGTGGTCTGAGAGGGTGCATGGCAGGATGTCAACCCTGTGAAATTGGTTTATACTTGATTTATGGCTGAGGATGTAGCCGATCTTAGAGTACGCTCCATGTGGTAATAAGTAGAATGTATATTCTATGGTTGTTGGGTGAAGTATTCTGTAGGTACCAATTAAGTCCATTTGGTCAAGTGACATATTGAGTTTCTGGTTCTCCTTGTTGATTTTTTGTCTTGATGATCTGTCTAGGGTTGTGAGTGGGGTATTCAGGTCCCCAGCTATGATAGTATTAGAGTCAATATCTTGTTTAAGTTTACCTAGAAGCTGCTTTATGCAAGTTGGTGCTCTTATGTTGGGTGCATATATGTTTAGGATGGATATTTCTTGTTGAGGGATTGAACCTTTCATCATTAAGCAGTGACCTTCTGTATCTTTTTAAATTTTTGTTAGCTTAAAGGGTATTTTGTCTGATATTAAGATTGCAACTCCTGCTTTCTTTTGTGTTCCGTTCATCTGAAATTTTGTTTCCCATTCTCTTACTTTGAGTCTGTGAGTGTCCTTTCTGGTGAGGTGAGTTTCTTGGAGACAGTATGTTGCTGCTTCATGATATTTTATCCATTTTACCATTCTATGTCTTTTCAGTGGTGCATTTAGTCCATTCACATAATTGAAATGTGACAGTTGATAACTATTATGAGGTTCTTATAGAGTTTGTTGTTGTTGCTGCTGTTTGTTTGTTTCTTTCTTTTGATTTTTCGGTTGATTCATGTGTGTTTTCAATATTTTTTCTGCATTTTTGTGAAGGGCATTGTTGTTCTTTTTTTCCTTTCTTCTGTGTTTAATTTCTTAAGTGTTTCTTGTAAAGCTAGTTTGGAGGCAGTGTAAGCTCTTAGGGACTGAATAGTTGGTAAAGATTTTAATTCTTCATCACAGATAAAGGTTAGCTTAGTTGGGTAGATAACTCTTGGTCAAAATTGTTTATCTTTGAGAATTTTGAAGATTGAGCTCCAAGCTCTCCTTGCCTGAAGTGTTTCTGTGGATAAGTCTGCTACTATTCTAATTTGTCTTCCCCTGTAGGTAGTCTGACCTTTTTCTCTTCCTGCCTTTAGGATTTTTCTTTTATACCTACTTTGTATAGGTGAATTACTATGTGCCTAGGAGTTGGTCTACTCATTTTTCATTTTGCAGGGGTTCTCTGAATCGCTTGTGTTTGAATGGTCGCGTCACTGATGAGATGAGGGAAGTTTTCTTGTATAATTTCATGGAATGTTTGTTCCAGGGTGGTCTCTGTCTCTCTTTCTGCCTCAGGAAGTTCCATTAATCTTGAAATAATCGCTCCTCTCTTGAAGGTTTTGCTCTGTCTAAGTTTCTTTTTTATGTTTTTGGCAGTTTGGGTTAGTTCCATATTTTGGTCCTCAATCTCTGAGATTCTATCTTCTGCTTGGCTGATTATGCTTTCCATGGTCATCAGTTTATTTATTTCATTTACTGTATTCTTTATTGCTGTTATCTCAGTTATCAACTCCTTTATTCTTTCCTCTTGTCTCTCCTCAATTCTATTTATACTCTCTATTAATGTCTTGATATCTGGTTTTGTGGTTTGAGACCAGTCATTCTGGGGGCTCTTCATTGTTTGCATTCTGAGGTCTGTATTCTCATTGTCTGACCTCCCAGGGGTCTGTGTGAGACTCATATTCTTCTTTTGGTTTTTCTTCATTTGTGTAGATTTCCTCCCTCCTTTCTTTTCCCTCTTCTTTAATTCTGTTGTTCTGGGATGGGGGGTAGCTTTTACTTCTCTTTGCACAATCTCCTATTCTTCCTTATGTAGATCCTCTGGCTTTGTTTAATTCTGAAGCTGGACTATGGTGGGAGGCTGTACTTTTTGCAGTTTTGAAATTTAATTGAGGTGAGAGCTGTGACTCAGAATCTATCTGCAGATCCCAGTATTCACAGACAGATGTGTGGGCCCCCTGGAACTCACTCCCCACTGCCTTACAATCTGTCTATGCAGTGGGGGTATAGGTTTGCTCCCTGAAAGCAAAGTGAGGTAAGAAAAAGGAAAAGAATGGAAAAAGGAAGGGGTGGGTGATAGGAAGGTGGAGAGGAGTAAGAGGGAAAACAGACCAACGTACCAACTAACAAATGAAAAGAGACACAAAGACAGAAAAAAGTAAAAAAACCTAAAAAATACAATCATACAAACATACAAATGGACAAAAACCTACCTATTTATGTAGTCTCCCTCAAAACTACTCACACACAGATAGGAAGTCTAAAAAAAAAACAATAAAATAACCGTAACAAAGCAAGTACGAAAATGTTATTGAAAACTGAAAGAAAGAGAGAATAAAAACTAACACAAAAAGAAACAAACAAACAAAAATGAGCAAAGCAAACAGACCAAAAACGACAACAACAACAACAAAAAACTTGCTCTGAGGTGGTTCCTATAAGTCCAACTTCCTTTCAGCTCTTTCTCTAGTCCCTCCCCTCTGGTCTCAGCATAGGCTGATAGGGTTGCTCTCAGCCTGGGTCAGATGCCCCAGGCCTACTGTGGGAGGAGGGTGGATCAGATCTGGACTCACCTGGCTTGCCGCACGTCAAGTCTCCCACTCAGATCTGATGTGTCTGTGTCTGATCCTGCATGGGGGAGGGGCTTCTGTCTCTTCGAGTTTGATGAGATTACCTTAGGTCCCAAGGTGGAAGCTGGGTGGAGCTGGGCAGGGCAATGTAGGTCTCTGCCTAGTCCCTGGACAGAGAAAATGGCTGCAGTCAGCATTTCCTCTCTGGGGGTGGGACTCCTCTCCAGTTCTCCCTGATCTTCTCTCTCCACAGATCAGATCAGGGCTCCAGCCGCTTTGCTGTCACAGGTGATGGTGTGGGCCAGGCACCAGGAGATGAGAATCAGCTGTATCAGGCAGACTTTTCTCAGGACAGTCCCAAGAATGGCAGATGATCCTGCATACCAGTGACTCCAATCTCAGTGTAGTGGGGGGCTGCATTCACCTCCAGAGGAGAGTTCCGTGTGCACAAACCCAAGTCTCCCCTCAGACGGACTTTCATTCACTCACCAGCACATGCCTACTCAGCAGAGTCTTTATGGTCACTGGCTTTTGCAGAGGCTCACAGTCCAACCTGCCCCGTTGCCATCTTGCTGAAAGTTTATGGAGATGGCTTTCTAAAGGTAGATCACTGGACAGTGTTTCTGAGTTATCAGAACCAGCCCCAGATTTCTTTTAGAAAAAGTCACCACTGGTAGCACATTTCAGTGACACAGAATAGGTCACAAAATTTGCTTACTCGGGTGACATATTTAACCTGTTCAATGAGTTCAATCTGTCACTTCAGGGGAGAATGACAACTGTGTTCAAGTCAGCAAATAAAGTGGCTACATTCAAAGCCAAACTGGAGTTATGGGTTTGAAGAGTGAACATTGGGATTTTTGACATGTTTCAAACATTAGCAGAGATTTTGAAAGAGACTGGGCCAGGGCCTTCTTTCTCCCAGCTGGTACATGATCTCAGCTTTCAAAAGAGTTTGAGCATTACTTTCCAACCACAAAAGACCCCTGAATTGGGAAGGAATGGATCTGCCACCCATATGTGATTAAGCCAGGTGAATTGACTTTGTCTATGCTAGAAGAGGCCAGTTGGAAGTCCAAACTTCACCTGCAAGAAGCCTGTTTATGTAACTAATCCTGTTGGTACCCCCACATATCTACAGTAATATTTTTTAAAAAGAAAAGAGGTTTCTTTAGCTCACAGTTATGTGGGCTGGGAAGCTCAAAAGGCATGTTGCCCACATCAGTTCAACTTCTGGTAAGAGCTTTTGTGCTGTGTCATGACATGGCAGAAGGTCAAAGGGGAAGCAGACACGTGAAAAGGGACTAAAAAGGAGTAGGAACCTTACTTTATAACAATCCTCTCTCTCAGGAACTAATCCAGTCCCATGAGAACTAATCTAGTCTCGTGAGAGTAAGAAATCACTATCTCAAGGACAGCACCAGCCTACTCATGAGGAATCCATCCCAGTTACCCACACACCTTCCACTAGGCCCCATATCCTAACACCACCACATTCAGAATCAAATTTCAACATGAATTTTGGTGGGGACAAACCATAGCAACACAAATTGTGAAAAGAGATAAAACTGTTGTTTAAAGCTCCTTGCTGTTATTTGTTACCACAGTTACAACATAGCCTGTCCAGATTGATACAGAGGGTCATCTGCACAGAGACTCTTTTCCCCCCTCTCTTTCAATTTTAATTTAAAATACCCAGGTGATAATCTCAGCTTGGTCTTGTCTTAGTCCATTTAAGAAAAAAATTATTAATTCATTTATTTTGCTTATAACAAAATACTTGAAACTGGGTAATTTATAAAGCAAAAAAATCATCTCTTACAGTTCTGGAGGCTGAAAAGTCCTAGGTTGAGGGGCTGCCTCTGGTGAGAACCTTCTTGCTCTAGGGACTCTCTGAGGTGAGAGAGAGAAAGAGCGAGAGCGAGTGAGCATGCGTGCGTGAGCGAAAGAAAGAGAGAGAGAGAGAGAGAGAGAGAGAAGAGAGAGAGAGAGAGAAGAGAATACCTAAGACAAAAACCATAGTCTTTGAAAACCTAATCTCAGAATTGACATACAGTAACATCCCCCCTTGGTGACATACATCACTTGTCACTTCTGTATGCTATTTAATGTGGGAGGAATTACACAGGTATGTGAATTCTAGAAGGCAGGGACCACCACGGGCCATTTTGGAGAGTGGCTTCTGCAGTGGTGCACTATTTTATCATGCAGGCAGGAAAAAAATTCCTCTCTTAATAGGTAATTTTGAGAAAAGATCTGCATAAAGAGAGGAAATAAATGCAGGATACGGAATTTATAAAGAAAAGAGAGAGGGAGAATCCCAGGAGACCACAATCTAACATATCGCTTTCTTTCTTTCTGAACTAATGGCTTATATTTTCTGAACTATCACAAGACAATAATATATTCCTTTGATAATCTCTCTGTAGTATTATTTTGAATTGTATTTGACTTTAACATGAAGTTTTTAAGCATTTAAATTTTTCTCTAATGCTGAAAATTTTATACTATTAGTTTGAGGGGTAAAACCACACAGTTAAATTAGTTGCTCTAATTCGTTACTATTGTATTCAAGTGAAAATACTGGTTTATTATTATTGTTGTTATTCCTAATATTAAATAAACCTATTGAAATGTAGATCTCAGTGTAAGGCACATAGAGGAATATGTAATCCTGTATAGTGTATTTGGTTAGATAACAAAGCTGAACACAGTTGTGACATTTTGGCTGACAGTATGACTTTTAAAAAAACAAAACTGGAACAATGGATGGCATAGTGGACATTTTTATTTTGTTGTCCAGTTATCTATCTATTTCCCCCACGAAGCTCTTGCACTTAGGGGGAGGAACCTAGATTGGCCCCATTGACTTAATCAATGATCATATTCCCTTTCCCTGGCCTCAGTCACTGGCTTCAGGCTTGATCTGTGACCTAAGCCTGTTCTGTCAGGGTGAAGCTTGGAATGCTGAGGGAGTTGTAATTTTTGTCCTTGAAGATAATGTGCTATAATAGAATATGATACCTGGAATTGCAGGTTATAAAAGACTTTAGGGGCTGCCTGCCCATTCCATTTGGTTTAGCAGTGGCCACAAAAAGATGCAATGTAGTGTATTCTGATTATTTGACATAATTCCTTGGGTGGCAAGGAATAACTTAAAGAAAGAAAGTGCCAGAATGTAAATTGAGACTTATGTAGCCTGGACCAGTTACGAAACTTCAAGGAATGTGCAAATGATCAGAAGGAGAGAGAGACTTTAGTCAAATAATAATAATTACTGTGTGCCAGGCTGTGTGATAAAATGCTTTACATGGGGCTAGGAGGGTAAGAGAAGTTTTTTTTTTTTTTTTTTTACCTTTTACTTTTTTAATTTGTTATTTTAAAGATGTGGGGTACACTTCAGGATTAGGTATACAAGTGTTCATCGTACAGTAAAGTTTGGTCCTCCCTTTGGTCCCCACTTCACCTGGTTTGAGATCAGGTACCCTTATTGATGTTATGTGCCTGCACCCCCATTCCCACCTCCTGGCAGTTTCTGGCTACTGCCAATACCTTTCTTATAATATTATGGTAAATGTTCAGGGTCCACTTATGAATAAGAACATGTGGAACTCAGTTCTTTGTTTCTGTGATAGATCACTGAGTATTACAGACCCTAAATCCATCCAAGTTGCTGAGAAGTCCGTAATTTTGTTCTTTATGGCTGTGTAATATTCCATCATGTATATGTGCCACATTTTTTTTTTTTATCCAGTCCTCTTTCAATGGGCAGCACGGTTGGTCCCACGTTTTTGCTATTGTGATACTGCTTCAATAAATATGCGTGTGCAGGTATCTTTTTCATAAGAGAAGTTGAGGGCAGAGTTCAGGATGCTAGTCTCAGATAAATGGCCCCTCTTTGTCTAATTCATATGGACTCATATTTGAGTTCTTACACTAGCAGTAAGCAGAAAGAAATAATTTTCTCACAAAATCTGTGAGAGTACAATACAGTACTCTGTGACAGGAACCACTGTGACTGATTGTGGTATTAAGGAATATAGCTGAAAGTAGGAAGCTGCCTCTTATAGAGCAGAGAAGTCCAGTAAAGTGTCCTATGAACATGAAATGATTTCAGGGAACTGTCAGCCACATGCAGTACTTACAGGAAGGAGGTCACAGTGAAGATAGCACAGAACTTTCTGGCATTTTATGGACCATGTCATTGAAAAGGGAGAGAGGGAAAGATTGCATTTCTGAAATGCATGAAATCAACTATGCAGGGACCCCTGAAGACCACTCCTAGAAACTATCCCAATTGTTGAAGACCCTCTACTGGAAGCGATGGAGTAGTTGGGGACACTTTGCAGAAGGGCTGAAGATCTCACCAGAGCATTGAAAGTGAGATAGAGAAAAGGGTAATACTTGAGTCTTTATAGTAGGAAAGAATAATTCTGGTGGATATTAAGGCACCAGAAAGATCTGTGCTTATTAGTAAAAAACATTCACCTCTTCTGTATTATTCCATTATACGAAAGTGGAAACTCTTGCTTTAGATATACCTTAAATTAGGATATGTAGGTTAATGATTATGTAAAAAGGAACAAGAGACAGAAAATAAAAAGGACAAAGAGATAAAAAAAAAAAAAAATAGAATCTTTTCTAAGTGTAGACCACAACAAAAATTTCTCTTCAATGTGTATTCTGGAGATAAGACCACTGGTCATAAATGTTAGTACATTTTGAATTGTGGTTTTCCACTGGATTTAATACTGAATTTTGTAATTTGTACATTTATAAGTAGAGAGAATTCTAAATGCTTTTACATGAATAACTGTTTAATGTAGCCTCTGCAAAATGGCACTGATGTACACTGAGATCCATATTAATTCTTTTTGCAAACACTTTAGGGCAAGAAAACAGAGCCACATAATGATTCACCTTAATTATCAATTAAAAATCAAGATGAGTTATTTTTAAAATTTATAAACATGTATTATTTTAATTTTTAAAACTCCATATAGAATAGGGACAATAGTTAAAAATGGACAAAGTCATATTTAACTCCTACATTATAGCGAAACTGTTTCTCTTGGGATTTAATTATGCAGAGACCCAAAGAGAAAGATGGTCCTAAAAATCAGTGCACCTGAATTGCGTGATTCAGAGATCCTTACTGAAGGATTACTCATTGATGTTATTGCCTTCGTAGAAGCATTTGTCTTATAAAAATAATGAATATGAAACCCTGGCAAATACCAACATTTAGATGTTCCTGCCATCAGCAATTATACAAAATATATGTATACACACACATATATATGCATATGTATATATTATAGAGACTAAAATAATATTTTTATCTCAAGACTTTCAAGGTAATTTACCATTTATAGTGTAATTGAAACTCCAAATGTTTTGTTTTAATCCATGATATGACCCATTAGTCTCCCTCGATGAAACCACACCATAAAGAAGCTTTTAGTGGCAGGACAGGGTAGGGTGAGGATAAAATAAAAAGAGAAATGTAGTTCAACTATCTCTATAAATTAAAAACAAAGTAGAGTTTTGTAGGACTAGATGCAGATGAATATCCCTTTAGAGTACAGTATGTTCCCATTTTATTGGATTCCTCAGAAACTAATTGTCCATTCAACAGAGTTTTTGTGGGTTAATAATACTGTTATAGGACTTTTATGAATCATTCCTTTTTGTTTTTTTATGGAGATATTTTTATTCCCCAGTAAAATAAAAATTGAATTTTTCATAGATCCAAATGACTTTCCATAACCTGCACCTATTTAACTGTGGTAGACTGAATCATGGCCCTCCAAAGATGTTCATGTCCTAATCCCTGGAACCTATGATGCTACATTACAATGACAAAGAGGACTTTGCAGATGTGATTAATATACGTTAAGGAGGCCGGGCATGGTGACGCAAGCCTGTAATCCCAGCACTTTGGGAGGCTGAAGTAAAAGGATTGCCTAAGCTCAGGGGTTCGAGATGAGCCTGGGTGACTTGGTGAGACCTCATCTCTACAATAACTCAAAAAATAGGCTAGGCATGGTAGCGTGTGCCTGTAGTTCCAGCTACTTGAAAGGCTGAGACAAAAGGATCGCCTGAGCCCAGCAGTCGTGGCTGTGGTGGCCATAAGCATGCCACTGCACTCCAGCCTGGGCAACAGAGTGAAACTCCAACTCAAAAAAAAAAAAAAAAAATTATGTGTTAAGGATCTTAAGACAGGAAGATTATCCTGAATTATTCATATGAACCTAATGTAACCACTAGGCTCATATAAGGAGACATGAGGTTCAGAATCAGAAAATACTGTGACATTGGAAGCAGGGGGAGATAAGGAGATGTGATGGTGGAAACACTGATCATAGTCAAAAAGAGAGATTGGAAGAGTCTATGCTGCTGGCTTGAAGGCGGGGAAAAGGGCCACAGACCAAGGAATGCAGGCAGCCAATTGCAGGGAAATGCAAGGAAATGAATTCCCTAGAGCTTCCAGAAAGAATGCAGGCCTGCCAACATCTCGATTTTAGTCATTAAAACTGATTTTTTTTTTTTTTTTAGTTCTGACCTCCAGAACTGTAGGATAATAATACACTGGTGTTGTTTTAAGTGCAAATTTGTTAAGTTTGTGATAATTTATTGCAGCAGCTGTAGGAAACTAAAATATCAACTAAATAAAGGCTCAGACCATTTCTACTTTGAAAATAAGTAAATGATATTAGCTAGGTAGGTCTCAAGCTTCAGAGTACTAGCCATTGCCAAGATACTATTATGGTTTCTATTACACTTTTGCTTTCTTGGGTTTGGATACCTTTGAAAAGGTCTCATGTTTGCCTGCCTTTCCACAGTCTAGTTCATAATTACCAAAATGTAGTCACATCATTAGCGGAGTTCAAATCCATTCTTAGATTCCATTTTCATGTATGGTTTCCTTTAGAATTCTTAACTGAAATGGACAGTTAAACAAAAATCTTTAACAACTGTTGAATTCTCAATATTATTAAAGCATCTAACTTTTAGTTCTGGAGTCATCCACTTTTTTCTAAAATTTCCAAGTGATCGGGCAACCACATTCATTTTCTTTTCTTTCTATTTTTAATGTATATTTTTCCCAAGATGGTAGAATTAAGATATCAACTTCAAAAAACATCTGTGGGAATTAAGTAGATGCATTAACTTTTTGGCAACCCATATCTGACCTTTTCCCTATGTTGGAGAATGTTCCACGTGATACATCCTATAACATCCTAAGCATTGAGCTAGGCTCGGTTTGAGATAACTCCTTCTAGTCAAGGAGAGGAGATTATCCCATATAAAATTGTGCTGATTCTGTTGATCAGCTCATCATCAAGAACCAAACTGAAAAGTCAGAACAAGGAGAGTCCCATAAATAATAAATGGGTAAGAAGGGCTTTTGACTGAAGGAAATTCTTGAGTCCTGCCTTGAAGGACAGTATCTGCATAAAGGAGAGAGAAATTGTATCCTAGATGAGAAGACAGTCTGATATCATGATCCAGTGAATAAAATTTGACTAGTCTCAACTCTGTACAACCAAGACTACTGACACTTTTACCTCAAATGTTTTCAATAGGGTTATGCACAGTTTCTATTGCAGAATTACCCGGAAGTTCTTTATGTCTATTTCAGCATGCTTTTCCAAACCTCTTTGCCTTTACATAGCCTGTGCTATCTACCTAGGATAGTATTCTCTTTCATGATAACTCTACTCCAGTTAGCCCAGAAAATTCCTACACATCTTTTGACACTCAAAATATCACTGTCCTAAGTTTCCCAGGCAGATGTAGGCTCCTGAACTCTCAAGATACTTCACTTATTACATCTGTATTATGTTCACATGACAGTTTTTGTTAGTTTGGTTCTTTGTTAGTTTTGTTAGTTTTGGTTAGTTTGGTTCAAATTTTAGACATTATTTATTTATTCATATTTATTTTAACCCTGTGGATACATGTGAAGATTTGTTACATAAGTAAATTGCATGAAGATGAGGTTTGGGCCTCAAGTGAGCCCTCTCCCCACCAAGTAGGGGACATGGCATCCAATGGGTGATTGTGTGCCCCCTATCCTCCATTCCTTCCTCTCTCCACTGGTAGTGCCCAGTGTCAGTCATTCTTGCCTTTGAGCTCGCATGCCCAATGTTTAGGGCCCAGTTATGAGTGAGAACATGTGGCATTTAGTTTTTTGTTTTGTGATAGTTCACTTAGAATGATGGTCTCCAACTGGATACAGTGGCTCACGCCTGTAATCCCATCACTTTGTGAGGCAGAGGGGAGAGGATTTTCTGATCCCAGAGGTTGGAAACCAGCCTGGGCAACTTGGCAACACCTAAGTTCTACAATAAAGAAAAAAAAAATAGCCAGGTGTGGTGGTGTGCACCTGTGGTTCCAGCTACTTAGAAGGGTGAGGTAGAAAGATCACCTAAATCCCGCAGGTTGAGGCTGAAGTGGTCCTGAGCATGCTACTGCACTCCAGCCTGGGCTACAAACCGATACTCCAGATAAAAAAAAAAAAAAAAAAAAAAAGAATGATGGTCTCCAGCTGCATTCCTGTTGCTGCATTGCTGCAAAGGATATGATTTTTTCATTCTTTATGGCTGCACAGTGTTCTATTGTGTATACAAGAGGGTGACCCCCCCAAAACTGAAATTTATTTATAAAAAATTGTGTATTCTTACATGTTTAAACTTCAGTTAACTTCAAAGTACTCTCCATTTGATGCAATGGAGTACACCTATTGAGTCACTTTTTCCACTGCTTAAAACAGTTTTTGAACTCATCAATTTTGATGCCTTTTAGTGCTCCTGCCGTTTTTTGTTTCATCTGTTCCACATCAGCAAAACATTTCCCTTAGAGGACTCTTTTCATCTATGGAAACAAAAAGAAGTTACTTAGGGTGAGATTGGATGAATAGGGAGAGTGGAGCACAGGGGTCATACCGTTTTTGGTCAAAAACTGCTGAACACTTAGCACAGTGTGGGCAGGTGCACTTATAAATTGCCAAACATAAAATGGACAAATGTGTTGAAAGAATCTTCATAACACAAAAAAATTCACTGACACCGAATGTAGCCTCTCACAACAACACTAGCTGATACACTGATGCCGATGTGTTCCTAGAACACTTACCTCGTGGGGGAAGCCTGTACTACAAAATTCCAGATTTTTGGGGGTCCCTCCTTATATGTACCACATTTTCTTTATCCAGTACACTTTTGATGGGCATCTGGGTTGGTTCCATGTTTTTGCTATTGTGAATAGTGCTGCAATGAACATGCACATGCAAGTATCTTTTTGGTAGCATGATTTATCTTCCTCTGAGTATTGTTTGGCATGATTCAAACATATAAAAACAGTGATTAACATGTAGTACATCACATGACTACTTTTTCTTTTAACAAAGTAATCATCAGTCATGGTGACAAACACATATAATTTTTCCCTTAGAAATGTTATAAGAAGACTAAATTTGCTATTGCAATGACAAAAATTTAACCCATTAACTGTACACTCTCTTCATTTTTCCTTCTCCAAGTTGCTGTTTTGCATGTTAACCAAGTTGGTAAAATTTGAGCATTTATTTATTTAGAGTGACAGACTTTCATTTAGAGTGATAGATTTCCAAGGTTCCTTTGAAAATTTAAGACGTTGGTAATTCTATAAACACTATCACATCATATACTAAAAGTAACCGTGGAATAGCAGTAATCAATAGTTGTTTTGGAAAATCTCACCAAGTTGTAAAATACAACTTGCTGACCATTGGATAGTGGTTGGATAGATAATGTGATACAATCTTCTACTATTATGAGTTTAATCTTAGCTTTTTCCACACAGAAAGCAAAAAGCAAGCCAGGCATGCCTGTAATCCCAGTACTTTGGGAGGCAGAGGCAAGAGGACTGCCTGAGCCCAGGGGCTCAAGACAAGCCTGAGCAACTTGGTGAGGCCTCATCTCTATAATAAATTAAACAAAAATTACATAGTCATTGTGTGCATGCCTGTGATCCCAGCTACTTAGAAGGCTGAGGTGAAAAGATTGCTTGAGCCCAGCAGGTCGAGGTTGTGGTGGCCATGAGCATGCATGCACTCTAACCTGGGTGACAGAGTGAGACTCCGACTCAAAAAAAAAAAAAAAAGATTTGTAGCCACAGTTCAGGTGAATGTTTAACAAGCCAAGGAATGATTTAAGAGTGTGCTCAATAAAAAGGCCACCTGTAGAAATTTTAGGAATTAAATAGAATAACATAAGTTACTAGTGTGCCGTACACTGTCTCAGGAATGCAGAAAAATTTCACAAGCAAAAACCCCACGACTAAATACTTAACTAAGAACATTTGCTCCTAACTAAACAGAGAATGTGTGTAGGAAAAGGCTAATACACTTATAGGTATATTAAGTAGGAGATGTATATTATGTAGAAGAAAGGGCCAGAATGGCATTAAAAGAGCTAAATCACTGTAGTATTCCTTTTTCTGCCCTTACCTCTTGCATTTTGAAGCCTTGCCCAACTATCCTAGTATCTGTTCTAGGAGTATAGTAAGAGAGGCTAGTAAGCCAATCCTAGGCAAAGATACTGATGCAGTCACTATATTTATGGCTCATCCAAATAATTGAGAATTGGTTTTGGTTCCAGTAGGCTACAGCAAGAGGAAAAGCCTTTACTCTGTGGTGTTTATTTATTTGGGATTTAACTTACCCGTGTTACATTACCCATCTATTAGCACAAGTAATTAAGAGTTGGTTATACTATTTCAAGAAGTTGAGCACAAATCAAGGTGCACAAGGAGGAATTCAAGCAATCGATATTGGATTATATAACGAACTGATGCCCTTACAATGTTCATGGTCTAGAAGGTAATCATAATAAAGGGGAAAAATACCCTATGAATGCCACAATTATATCAGAGACTATTAAATAGGAGGGTGATGTTTATTCAATTCATAAGAGTAATTTCTCAGATCTACCCAGTGGACACAGTGAATAGCTAGACTGACCTAAGAAAAAGAAAATCCCTACTTGATAACAAAACATTTTCTAGCCCCCATGCATCATACATAATCGCTTGATAGAAAAAAATTCCATAACCACATCAGTCATGTGGACATTTCTTGATACTATTGGCTTTCGCTCTTTTTCAAACTTAGCAAAACAAACTTTTACTTTTTTATACATTTAAAAACTTCAGTTATATTAATGTCCCTTTCCACCCCAATCCATCCCATTACTAAACAGGGATGAGATACAGGGTGAGAAAAAGATCCTTGATTGTTTCTCATTTTCTTCTATTTTCCTGGGAGTAAACCAATAATTCATTAAAAACTTGTAAAAGTCAGAAAGATAACAAAAGACTCAATGAAATAAATAAGCAAGTAAAGAGGCATTCAGAAGTAAATTACCTAACAGGCCCTAACACAGCTTTTAAGATTTTCATTTTAATGGGGGGAAGTGTTAGAACAGAAAAGAAGCTTCCTGAGAGGCATTTGCTTTAAAAATAAATTACAGCTGAAATTATTATTGTATAGATTATACTGGGCAAAGACAGAAGTAATTAATTTTTTCTTCTTTCATGAATCTTTAAGGCTACTGTACAATGGCTTACACATGTCATATAATGGACTGTAAATCATCCACCATATTTATCAATCATGTTTAAAGTTTTCTTAATATTAGACATTTTTAGCAGGAATAAACATTTAGTAAACAGCCATTTAATTTTTTCTCTTTTATTCTAGCCACATAAGCCTATTGTAATGGATGGTACATGTTTCAGCTATAATTTATAAAATATTCTACAAGCTGCCATAGTCCCAAGAACTAGAGAAAACTGCCACTAACAAATAAACTACCAAGGTAAATGTAAATGCAGTGTGATTCTAATTTTCTTTCATACAGTCCCAGACAACCCCAAATAGCTTTATAAAAACCTTATGAAAAAGCAATTTAAAAACCTATCAAAACTCTTCAAAATATTTAAATGCAGAGCTCTCGAACTTCCTTCAATCAGTGCACAAATCATCACAAAAATTATGATCACGGTTACAAACAAAATGAGTGGAATGTTTAAGTTTAGGACAACCAAAAAAGTCCCATGTAACTTTTAAAAATATAATAATTTACTCAAATATACTGTAAATAGGAATGGTGATAACACAGGATGCAAAAATAAGCTGGCAAAACAGTTCTAAAAATGTTGACAAGAAACAGAAAAACAATTCTAAAGGGGTTAGGATTACTCTGGTCATCTTCATTCATTTGGTCATGCAAGGTGTTAACTATTTTCATTTCTCATATCATGAAGATAGTTCACGGGAGGGGCTGGTGGATCTTGTCCATTATGTGGACTGGTTGGCTTTCCAGGCAGGTTGGATTCTCTTAGATTAGGAGGTCTCAGTAAGAATAAGATCACCGCAATAACCATCCAAGCCATCTAGATCATAGTAACATTAATGCCATGATCACCAGAGGGTTCTGGTAATTCCTGAAGATATTCTGTGTCTGTGCAATAGACTGGGACTGCCACAGCAGATTGATCAGCCTTCCCATTGCATGTCTATGACAGCAAACACATTCATAGGGATGGAGTCTACCTTCTTACATGATTAACTAGCTTGATTTTATTTGACTATTTAAATACTTCCGGAGTTTAGAAAATACAGGATCAAGGTGCTGGCAGATTCAGTGTCTGGTGATGATCCACTCTCTGGCTCATAGATAGTTCCACTCTCTGTGCCTACTACGGTGGAAGGATGAACTGCTTTTCTTTAAGAACGTGGGACCCCAGTCCCTTCTGGCCTTGTAGGGTTTTTGCTGAGATATCTGCTGCAATTCTGATGGCTCTACCTAGGTGGTCTGTCCTTTCACTCTGGTGGATGTTAGCATATTTTCTTCATGCTTACCTTTGCGAGATGGATTATTATGTGCCTTTGGGTATGGTCTTCTTGTGTAATACCTTGCAAGGGTTCTCTTAATCTCTTGCATCTGCATGGCTGCCTCTCTAGTGAGATAGGGGAAATTTTCTTATATGACCTCCTGGAAGGCTTGTTCTAGGGTGTTCTCAGTTTCTCCTTCTCCTTCAGGTATGCCAATCAACAATATATTTGGTCTCTACATAATCCCAAATCTCTCGGAGACTTTGCTCATTCATCCTGTCTTTTCTCCTTGTTTTTGTCAGAATGGGTCAGTTCAATAGTTTGAGCCTCAAGCTCTGAGATTCTTTACTCTGCCTGGTCAATTCTGATGTGGAGGCTTTCTATTGTGTTTTGATATTCCAGGAGAAAATTCTTCATTTCCAGAAGTTCAGATTAGTTATTTCTTATAATGGCCAGTTCAGTTCTCACTTTCTGCACTCTTTTTATGGCCTGGATGATTCATGTGTCCACCTTCTTGTGGATCTCGTTGAGTGTCTTTGCCATCCATAATCCAAATTCTATGTCGTTTTTGAAGATTGTTCTGGATGAGGTCTATTGTTTGGATTCTCCGAAGACCTTTTGTGAGTGTTGATTTGCTAAGGCTTTGGAGATTGCTGGTGTTTTTTCACTGGCTCTTCCTCATCTGTGCGGGCATACGCTTCTCTTTTTATTTTTTGGCTTGTTATTTTAATATTAGATAAGTTTGCTACTGTTGGGGCGGCTGTTTGTGTTTGTTTGTTTGGTTTTTTACTTTGCCTTTGCTCCCCCCACTGGCCGGTCTGTGAAGGGAGCATAGGTGGCAGGAAGGGTCGGAAACTACAGCGAGACCCACTGGAACTGCTTCACTGGTGCCCTTTGGTGGGAATGGGGTGAGACCTTTCCTCTAGTTCACAGGCTTTCCCCTCCTGCCAGCACAGCTGCCTGGAGCCCTAGCTAAAGCTCCAGTGGCCTCTCCCCCACATCACATACCTCGTCAGCATGTTGGTAGGTGGCCAGGTTGGGCCCTGCAGCTCTACTCTGGCTCAGGTGCTCTCGGGGTTGGAGTGAACTCCTCCTGTCTGGGCTAGACTGCCCCATTCAAGGACCTAGGGGTAGAAAGGAAGTAGTGGGGGGTCGGCAGGTGGGTGGGGCCACCGCCATACTGATCAGAGGCACCTGCCTCTAAGTTCCCATTTTGCTCTGTGGGAGGGACTGTGGCAACAATGGCAGTTGCCTGAGGGCAAGCCACATCTGCAGCCCTGACCTGGTGGCAATGGCTACTGCAGCCAGTGAAAGTTCCCCCAAATAAAGTGGTTGTTAGCCTGCTGAATGCTGGAAATGGAGGGAGGAGGGAGTGCCTACCTGCGCAGACCATTCTGCATGGTATTTTCCACTGAATCACTTTGGAGTGGTGGAGCTCCTGAGAACTGGGGTGCCCCGGCTACTCGTGGCTCCTGCCAGTGACTCTGTCTCTATTTAGGAGAGCCCCACACAGCCCAGCCTGTGTGGAATGGGTGCAGTGGAGAGGGCCTGGGCTGTCTCTCCCTTGGCTGAGACTGCAGAGGTTTGTGTGAAGTGTATAGAGAAGAAAAGCAGTTGTTTTCCCTCACCCCTTTTATCTCTAAAGACATTCTCTTGCAGTCTTGTCCCAGCTGCTTCTAGACGTGTCCAGAGCTTAGAACTGTCTATCCTTCATATCCCTGGGTGACTGTGATAGACCTCAGCTTGGGTTTTCAGGTTAATCCTCAAAGCCCTATATCCACTCCTCTATATAGGTTTCTCAGCTAAGAACTGCAATTGTTGGATGTCTTCATCAGCCATCTCTACCCTCCCATCATGTTATCTTAACCTTAAATACCTCAGTATGAACTGCTAACAGATAAGGACTTTTAAAATAGAACAATACAATTATAGTAACTCACAAAATTATAATAACAATGACTCTTTAAAATACTCTAATATCCAGTGCATATTCAGTTTCTCAAAATGAATTTGGCTGGCTGTATCCTCACGGTTCTAATCTGAGGCTTCTAGTATAACAATAAGGGTGTGTGTTTTGCTATTGGAGTACCTTAATGTTGTCATTTAATCTCATTGTAGAATCTCTGATGGGCTATTTGAGACAGCACAGGAAGGACAAAATTTAAAATGGAAAACAGAATGGAGAATACAATTTCAGCCTTGAGCACAGCATGGACTTGGACTTACCACATAATGTGTTCTTCTGAGCCAGTTCATTTTTTATCTTGGCCATTAGCAGTCCCTGAAGGACAACCAAATAACAGTTATTGGTGTAAAAGCCTGCTGAGGGCAGGAGTAGTACTCTTCAAATGGGTCTATCTATTGAGGGATATATACCATAGGCATGTGGTTAAACAAAATGAATTAAACAAACAAACAAACAATGAACAACAAAAACAAGCTGGAACATATTTTCCACTCCCACCGTGTCTTTCCAGGTGAAGAACCTCAGTTAGTGTTTCAATCCTGGCCTCTCTCAATCTCTTACTCACTCTGCCTTAAAGAAAGTGTAATGACTTGCCTGACATGTAAAGTTTGGAAGAAGAAAATATGAATGCTTGAATCATCTGTTTTCTTCTTCTTGGGGGTAGCTTCCCGTAGGGAGTAGGAGGTCTTTGCCCCCCTTGCCACCCCATAATATGAGAATAACCTGGGCAAATCTCCATTCCAGTAGAACATTATCTGTGACTACATGGATAAGTCTAATTCTGGGGTTCACTTTGCAGGCCCTTTTGACTTTCATACTAGCTATGAACCCTAGTATAACCTTTATCAGAAATACAGGTGACATTGTTGTTTTTATTGTTCTCTAGATGCTTTATTCTTGGTCCTATTTCTCAGTTTTTTTCAGAACCCAAATGGGGAAACATTTTAATATGTTTCTATATTTTATTTGCTAATATTTTATGTAGGATTTAATGCTCATATTCTTAAGTAAGATTAATTTGTTATCAATATTACACAAGCTTCATAAAAAGAACTTGAAAGTTTTCCTTCCTTTGTTTTTCAATCCTTTGGAAAAAATTAAATAATATTGGAACTACCCATAATTTATATCTTCTTAAAAGTTACTTTTTAAATTGAGGCACACGTTTTAATTCAGGTTAGCTTAGAGTTGAGCAAAGTAGTTGCTTATGAATCTCTTCATTTTCTTTCTATTTGTGTTTATTCCATTATCATTTTCAATTTTTGTACTTTTGTGGTAGCTCTCATTTCCCTACTTGATCAGATGACCCAGTGGTTAATGTATACATGTTTTTAAGGTTTTTTATGGTAGAAGTAGTTCTTATCCTTTTGCATTAGCTGTAGAAGTTTCCCTTTTAAAATTAATCAACTGTGTTTCTATTTGTAATTCCTTCTCCTTTCCTTGGATTCTTATTTTCTATCTTGAACTTTATTTGTAAATATAAAGTTTTCAGTTATAAATTTTCCTCTGAGCTTTGTTTTTCTTATGTCCCATGTTTCTGAGATACTAATGAGTAAACAGTCATCTGATAAACAAGAAGAATTCAAGTGGAGTAATCATTGTCCTGTGAAGGTGATAATTGAGTGATCTATCCTTTGGACAAATGTTTTCAAGCAGTCTCTTAAACAATAAAATCATTCCTAATAATTATTTGCCCTTCCCAGTGAGAAATTGTATTTTGTGCACTATTGACATCTTGCTTGGCCTTGTGGCTTGCTTTGGACAATGAAGAAACAAAGTGATCCATTGTGGGATTCTGTCATTGCGAAATTCTACCATTCCTCTTTTCACTCTGCTCTGAAATCAGCAAGTCCCAAATTGAGGTGCTCCTTTGTCCTGGGTTGCAGAATAAAGAAGACGAGGCATAGATGTATAACCATCCAGCAAAGTATGTAATGGAAGCAAAAAGAAATCTTTGTTGCTGCAAACTGCTGCAATTTGGGGGTTGTTTTTAATGCAGCTAAAGTTACCCAGGCTGTCTGATAAAGCACACATTAAGCATATAAGCATGTATCCTTTATATGTTCCTTTGTATACTATATTATACATAATATAAAATATAGTGTACATCTAAATATGATGTGGTAATATTTTTGATCAAATCACATATAAGTACATTTTATGAAATTTGAAATAATTTTTGCTATTTAAATAATTATAGAAATTTATAGTTGTGTTTTTGTTTTATGACACCTTTGTGGACATACTCATGATTTGTTTGATGCCAAGTCTTTGGTCAAAAATCTCCCCTATTACAACTTTTTTTTGTGGAGCTCTCATAGCTCTAAGCCCATCAACTTTAGGATATGGTTCTAGAAAATTCACTAATATGAAAAAAGGACATTTTATTTTCTTATCTGCCATTTTAAAATTCTCATCATATTTCTCCTTAAAACCAGTGGGAATTACCCATAATCATAGTAGCATAATGTATCTATATAAAGTTGTCTCTCACAAAATAAAAGATGTTGGTGAGAATATGGAGAAAAGGAAACTCTTATACAATGTTGGTAGAATGTAAATTAGTACAGCCTTTATGGAAAACAGTATGGGAATTTCTCAAAGAACTAAAAATAGAATTACCATTCTACCCAAATAAAAAGAAATCAATATGTCAAAATGAAATCTGCAGCCAGGCGCTATGGCTTACATCTGTAATCCCAGCACTTTGGGAAGCTAAGGCAGAAGAATCGCTTGAGGACAGGAACTCAAGACCAGCCTGGGCAACAAAGAGTTACCCCATCTCTACAAAAAATAGAAAAATTAACTGTGTGTGTTGGCATGTACCTGTAGACCCAGTTACTCAGGAGGTTGAGGGAGGAGAGTTGCCTGAGCCCAGAAGTTTGAGGCTGCAGTGAGCAGTGATCAACCTCTGGGTGACAGAGTGAAATCCTATTTCAAAAAAAAAAAAAAAAAAGAAACAAAGAAAGAAAAAGAAATCTACTGCACTTATGTTTATTGTATTTATTGCAGCATCATTCACAATTGCAAAGTTATGAGATCAATGCTAGTGTCCATCAACAGATGAATGGATAAAGAAAAACATATATGTGTATAACAATAATAAAATCATGTCCTTTATAGCAATATGGGTGGAACTGGATAATTAAAAAAAAAAATTCTTCTGAATAGGGAGGTCATTATCTTAAGTGAAACAAGCCAGGAACAGAAAGACAAAAATCATATGTCCTTACTTATAAGTGTGTACTAAAAAAAATATGTTTATGTGGACTTAAAGAGTAAAATGATAGTGGAGACGCGAAAAGATGAGGGAGTGGGGAAGGGGAAAATGATGAGGAATTGGTTAAATGGGTACAATGTACATTATTTGAGTGATGGATACCTTAACATCCCTGATAGACCACTACATGATCTATGCATGTAACAAAATTGCATATGTACCCTACAAATTTGTGCAAATAAAAATAAAAATAAATGTTATCTCTTACAGAGAAGAAAAATAGTTTCTAGTAACTATCAGATATACAGTTTGAGATCTGAAGATGATTTTTTAACAAATTATTCTAAATAGGGAAATAATATTCCAACACTTTTTAAAAAACAAGTCAAGAAGTCAAGTGTCTTTTAATATGTAAGATTCCAAAGTCAGCATCATTTTTTGACACCAAAGATTAAGAGTTGTGCCTTTGATTTAGTAAGTACTCATATAATTTTACAATTGTTTAAACATATCTCACAGAGAGATCTAAGCAAATGCCAAAAATATTTGAAAAGTATTTTTGGTTTAATACCCTCTGCATTATATTATCCTTGTTTTACATGGTAAAACTGGCATATGTGAAAATTTGGTAAATTGTCTAATTTTGTTCTTATAAATCCAAATGATCTATTTGTTAGTGCAAATCTGAGATTCAGTATGCTAATCTCAGTGAAATCAAGTATTCCTAAGAAAAAAATAATCTGTAGGGGAACTGTAACTACAGACCATATGATTTGCATTATTAGTACTTTACATGTAATAATTCTACACATTGTTATCATTAGCAACACTATTTCAATCATGAATATCACCAAGTTCAGAAGAAATCATTTCTGAATTGTCTCTATTAGACCATGATCAAGAGGAAAAAATACAAGACTGAGTTTTCCTTTAGTGTTGTATCTGACATTTTAAAATAGACTCATTTTCTGTGGTTTCATGTGACCTATTACATTTGTCACTGGATGGCAAGGAGGCCTGTCTCTCATTAGCACTTCCGCTAGTATTTGAGAAAAATATCCTGGAAGAAAAAAAGACTCAATTCCCCTTTTGCCTCAGATTTAGAGGCATTTGATTTTTTGAGATTTTCAGTGAATAGCATCTCTAATTTTAGTTGAATACTCTGCACCATATGATGTTATAAGATATAACTAACATACTACCCGCCTAAAAACATGTTTCTCTTTGATCCTAAAAATGGCTTTTGATTAAAAAATTGGTTCTCCATTATGTTAAGGGTGAGATGGGATTTAAGTGTATGTTGGGGGAGGAGACTGATCTATAAAAGACAGAACAAAAGAATAGATCAGAGTTAAGTCTGTTACTTTTTAATCTATCTCTTAATTTGTTTTCTCTTTTCTTTATTAGAGCCCCAATGTTTCCTGTTAGACTTCTGCAGATTTGGAGTGGGTTTGTTGGCTTGTTTGTGTTGTCTTTGCAAGAAAATCTCAGTTATTTGGCTTTCTACTCCTTCCTTTTCCCTTCATCACCAGAGATGTTCTAAGCATCTGTTGGTAACTCTCTAGTGGGGTGAACCATTTGAGATGAGACAGAATCCCCCTTGTATTACTTGCTGATAAGCATATCCCAGGGTGTTAAAAGATCTTTCAGTTGTGAAGATTAGATGGTATCATTCTTGTGCCTAAAATTGATAATCAGCTCCCTCTTATCTACATGATGAAACTCACATTCTCAATCCAACTTATGAGGTCTTCATGGTCTGACATTCATCTCCCATTCTAGACTCATCTTCTCGCTTCAGAAGTCTAAACCACACAGAGATTCTGACTCCTCTGTCTTCACACATCTTGTGTGTGCAGCCTGGGATATTCTACACCAACTGGGGATGCTAATTAATTTCTTTTGTTCCTTTCACTTTAGTTCAAATGCTCCCTCTGCAGTAAAGTCTTTCCTCCTTGTCTCAGGCACCCTCCAGTACTCACACTGTACTTTGTACACACTTGCCGAGGCAGAGGGTGAATTGACCTACAATGTAACATCTATTCTCCCCTCTTTCCTTTGTTCTGGTTTTATTTGGAGTGCCAGCATGCCCAATTTCCAGCCTTCTTGTGGCCAAGAAACCAAGCTCTGGTCAATGAAACACAAATAGATACTGAATGGAACTTTCAAGAAATCTTCTCAAAAAGAGACGAGATACCTGGCACTGGCCTTTTTTGTCTTTATCTCTCTCCTATTTTTTCATACTGCCTGGCGCTCCAGCATCCGTCTTGGACCATGAGATTTTCTTGATAATGAGCACCATGCATTATAGATGGTAGGTTAGAAAGACAGAAGGTCTTTGAGACTGACACAGTGATGCTGCCATACCAGCCTTGGACTATGTACCTCTGAACTTACTTGAAGAATAACTTACTTTGTTTAATCTACCCTTATTTCAGTTTTTATCTTATATGCATCAACTCTAATCTTGACTAATACAACTGAATTCTAGCCATTACCAAAAAGTGTAATATTGGTCTATTTTTAATATATCACTACCACTCTATAGTTTATTGTAGGAGTGCTGGGGTTACTGTGTTTTGTTCTAATGTAATATGGCTATAATGCTGAGTCCTGCCAGGCATGACTCTTGAATTGGTGGTGGGGGGCAGGGAGGTGAGGATGGGGTCTTTCCAAAAGGTCATTCTTGGTATCTAACATCTTAAGAAGAAGCAAAGTCGTTAGGTAAGACAAGAACAACTGTAAACTGGGCCTTGGTTGATGAAAGAAATAATTAGGCCTTTCTCACTCTCTCTGAGCATGAGTTTTGTGGACTCTAGGTTTCCAAAAGGACACCTTCAGGCGAGATGTGTTCAAAGATACCTTTTATCGCTAGAGGCAGATGGAGGCCTAATCTGAATGGGACTCCTGTAGTGAATCACAAAATAAGAATAAGGTATAGTCGATTTACTCTAGATTCATGTTACTCACTCTATGTCCATTTTAAATGTTTCTGTTTTATCAGGAGAGCCAAGACAGGGACTTGTGTCCTGAGGGTGATCAAAGTCCTTTTGAAGTCAGCACAATGGCAGCAGTAAGGATCAACAAGAGACCACAAGAATTGAGGGAAATCAAGAGGAAAGGATAAGTCAAAGGGCCAACAACCTCTTATACCAAAAGCACTTGTTTCCAGCACAAGATCCTTTAATGAATGCTGAGTTTCCTTGAATTACAAAATTCCCTTGAACTATGAACTTGTATGATGTTCGTTCTAAAAGAATATGTAGAGATCATTTGGTCCAACTCTCTTATTTTACAGATGAGGAATGAGATCCGTAGATTATATATGAAATTGCCTGTATCAATAGCAGAATAAACTCAATTTTCAATGAAATATAATATATTTCTAAAAAGTATGTGTTTGTGTATTTTTATGGAGAAAACACCAGTTTTTAAAAAAACAAATTTGCAGAAAATCCAATTTGCAAACAAATTTGTTTTTTTAAATCAAATTATCAAAATAGCTACAAATAGTAAATGTTGGGAGAATGGCAGTTTTCATCATGACTTCTTTTTTTTTTTTTTTTTTTTTTAATTTTTTTATTTTATTTTATTATGTTATTGTGGGGTACAGTTAGGGGTTAGGCATACAAAAATATTTCGTTCAGGTACCCTTGTTGATAAGAGGTGTCTCCCCATCCTCAGATAG